>JAYEVD010000125.1:0-32929 GCA_036346405.1 Phyllostachys edulis | reverse complement strand
CTCTAGGTGAGATGTTGTGTCATCCATGGACTGTTCAAGACTTTCTCGATCGAGTATCAGATAACTTTACATGGTCGAACTCTTCGACTACTAGTGGCATGGCCATGCACTTTCTTTATCCGATCACAACGAGGGGCCCAGAGACATCTCTCCTGTTATGTTAGGAGGGGCAAATCCCATATCCGACCAGTCACATTCCTCTCCATGTTTCAGAGCATACCCGAAAGCTACCTTTATAACTACCCAGTTACGGTGTAGCATTTGGCAACCCCTAAGCGTGCTCTTACACATGTAGGAAACCATGCCGATCTCGTGTCTAAGGATTATACATCATCATTGCTTGAGACCAACTAATGACACATAGATTCATAACAATCTCAATAGTGCCTCAAGGTGGGTCTTATCCAACATCATGTTCTCTAACATGTGTCCATATTATTGGTTTGATATCTCCATATCTATGACTCGTGAAACATAGTCATCAACCAATACATATGCTAGTCTATTCATATGTGTCCTCATATGTTTACGATCGAGGATCGATAAGAATAATTATTGCAGAAATATAGAGTTTCACAACCAAGTCACATACTTGATAATAAATATTAACAATATTATTCTAGGAACAAGATAACACATTATCCAATGTCATGAACATAATGAAATGTAATCATCTCTATGATTGCCTCTAGGGCATATTTCCAATAGGTAGGACATGGACCGTTGGATCCAAGATCAACGGCCCATGTTCTCTGGACCTACGCAGCGCGCGTGCGCGTTGGTCTCTGGGAGGTCTTGGGCCGTCAGATCCAAGATATGTGGCTCATGTCCTCCCCTGTTGTTTTGGGTTCTTAGAAAATCCAGTGAGCTCTTATTTATGCACTGAAAAAGGTTTGAACTTGTAAAATGCATATCTCTTTCATTTTAAATCCAAATAAAGTGATTCCAATTGTGTTAGCTCTGGTTTGATCTGGGCTCTAATCTAAAATTGGTGATGGGCTCAGTTCGGCTCCAGAAAAGAGTTGGCTAAAGTAGTTTAGAAATATGTTTAAATTGTTATCCTTTAAATGTTTTAGCTTGAAAAATGCATAAGTAATTCTCTGTAATTTATTTTTGAGTGCATCCAACTTTGTTGGTGTCCTCTATTAATGCACTAAATGTTAGAATTGGATTTAGGCATGTCACTATTTTCAAAAGCTTTGTGGGTGCAATTTGGTTGTGCTCATTTTTATATCTTTGAAAAATTATAGAAAATGCATAATAGCTCCAAATGGGGTGAACTCAATTGTGTTATTCATCTCATGAGGTGCTTGCTTTACAGTAAAAATTTCAGTAGCACCACCCTTCTAGAAAATGTTGCCAAACAATTAAATTAGTGAATAGTAGCAGTTTTGTATTTTTAGGGCTGAGCAGAATTGTTTTGCTCATATCTTTTGCATTGAGAATTCAAAACAATTGGTTCTTGTTGCTAAATTCCCTAAAAATCCTCCTCTTGCTTCTGTAGAAATTTCAGAGCATTTGGAGTTTGTTTGCTGTGCTGTCCTTTTGATTTTTCCTCGTTCTTATCGGTTCTTTTTCGCCTTTTCGTTAGGTGCCGACAAGTGCGTTGATCTTGAGAGTGTTCCTCTGCAGCAGGTTGATTAACTCCAGCAAGGCATGCAGTTTGATCATATCCCTAATGTCCCATTACTTTAAAGTTTAATACTTTGTTTCACTTATATGTATGCATCGCTACTTTGTGTTAAATCATCGATTAGTCAAGCCTATAGATGCATACTCTGTAGGTAAATGTTCATTCTCTACTACTAAGCCTAGGATTATCTTGCTGTGATTTAGAGTTCGATGGATGGACTCTTATCACTTAGTAGTTTGCGTTGATAATGCTTAGAAATGCTTAGTTAACGGTAGAAATGGGCGGTTGTCGACATTATGTCGATGACCATGATCACACAAAAATTAATATTCCATTATGTCCATCTTGTGCTTTGTTACTTTGTAAACAAATAAAACAAAAATGAAAACAAACTGTTATTGACTTGGGCACAATGGATGTTGGTGTGATTTGTTGGGTGTGAATGGAATGGTGCCCAAGTCCCTAAGGACCGACTTACTTGGGTCACTAAGTCAAGCGCTTATTGCGTGCTAACCACACGAGGGTATTGGGAACCCCTCTTGACTAAGTACTTTGGGAGGTGTTAGTTATGGGTCGCTGCTGATGAAAACTATTTTTATAAGAGGAAGAGCTCCCGCAGTTGCTTCGGCTGGGCCGGTGTCTCCTACTCTTCAGGTGTGTGCGGCTCTTAACTAGCATCATTCATAGGAAATGTCTCGTAGGACTTAGCCGTGCCGGCATACCAAAGGAAGTGTGCTTAATCATGTGGCGAAGAGGCGGTCTGGCGTGTGGGTACATTGGTACACCCCTGCAGGGTTAAAACTATTCGAATAGCCTCGTCCTAGGTTATGGACATGCTTGGCAAGGTCGTTCAAGGACTAGACTCAACCATTTAATTAAGACTTGTTGGGTGGTATGAATTGGGTGATTCATGCTATTGTTGTGGTGACTATTGGGTTAGTCACTTCCAGGATTGTTGTTGTCATCTATCTATTGTTATTATTGTTTTTGTCTCGTTGTTACTTACAAATTAAAAATGAATTGCAAAACTGCTTTGAATCTATTTATATATTGCAAATGAAAACTTGCTTTATGCTAAAATAAGTCCAAAGCCTCATCCACTTAAATAAAGCTTGCATGTATTTAAACTATAGTTCTGTTATACTACACGTCAGTCTTGCGAGTACATTTTTGTACTCATTTGCTTTGCTTAATAACTTTGTTGCAGAGGAAGAAGGTGAGCCCCAAGGGCTTCACTCTTGTGAGATGTGCTTCGGGTCTGACGACTAGCTTGGCG
This sequence comes from Phyllostachys edulis, assembly GCA_036346405.1. Taxonomy (NCBI): domain Eukaryota; kingdom Viridiplantae; phylum Streptophyta; class Magnoliopsida; order Poales; family Poaceae; genus Phyllostachys; species Phyllostachys edulis. The sequence continues at coordinate 30,020 of JAYEVD010000125.1, read as the reverse complement.
GTCCGGTTGGTTGCCTTATGGGTTAAGGCACACTGATTGGCTTTTGTTATGGCCATCTTATGGCACTTTTGCTTCCGCTGTTTATTTAGTTTTGTATTTGTTGTTTGGCCGGTCGGCCTCTCTTTTGTAATAGCTCTCTCTATATTATGTATGTCTTTTATTCTAGTTCGTGCTTAGTTCTATGTCTTGTATGAACTTGATGCATGATTTTGTAAATAGGTGTGTATACTGCATTTCTGGGAAGTATACATATCTCGAAGACACGGGTTATTATGTTTGTGATGCTAGGGTCAATGGATGACTAAGTATTACAAGCCTAATAAGCCGGGGTCCTCACAAAGTTGGTATCAGAGCCATCCTGACCGTAGTAACCCAAGCTTGGTCGTTCTTAGGATATTTTGGAAACCTTATTTTCAAAGAATCAAGTGATTTATGAAAGTTTAAGTAAATTCTCAGATTTTACTCCTTACCTATCTTAGCTTTCTTTTCTCATCTTGCTCTAATTTGAGTTTTAAAAGTTGTTTCCCTCTCCTTCCCTCAAAAGATAGTTGTTATCGTTTAATTGGGGTTTGGGAATCAATGAGTTTGGCAAATTGGAGTGTTAGCTGCCCATGTACAAAGTTTTGAAGCTTCTGGAATGGCCAATTTCGACTGGAAGCTTGGATGCAAAATCTGGACAGCAAGCGTCAATTTCCGGACAGCAAGCTCAAAGGTTCTAAATAGGGTATAAAATGAGAAGTTAAGCAACTAAAACTTGTGAGAATAAAAGGGTAAGATGTGATACTAGTTAGCTAAGTATCTAACACCTATTCTCTTGGTTTTACCTTGCTTTATAGAAGTGTTAGAAATTGGAGTAGTGTGCTGAAATTTTATCTTCTCAACCAATTACTCATTCATTCAATACGAGTTAGTTGTGTCGGGAAGTTGGCCTTTAATCTTATGTTTTCCTTGCTGTTTTGGAGCCATTTTGGAAGCTTCTAAAGTGCATTTCCTTGCTGTTGTTGCTTCTTTTTTATTATGCTCCCTATAACTTCTTTTATTTTGCTAGTTTCATTAGTTGACATTTGTTATCATCTAATCTATTATTAATTCGGTAGGGATCTGTACTATCTATTTTGTTGGCTTTCGGCTAGGGTGATGTTCCGTTCCCCTAGTCGTTGGCATCCCTTTTCGCCTTCTTCAACTTCTAGTCCTCGGGTTTCGTGCTAACCCATCTCTTCGTAGCAGATGTGCGACGCATCACCAATGACTAGGTCGACAAGTCGGGGGATGAAAATCTCCTAGCTTCAATCGTCTGCACCCGGACTCGCAAGCGCCTCCGCTCTGGCAAGTATTTCGGATTGTGGTCCCATTGCCCTGAAGAGCGGCAATCGCCTCCTCGTTGCCTTGGCTGTGGTGGAGTAGGGCATTTCGTCGAAGAGTGCGAACTTGGAAGAGTCAAGGTTTGTCGGCGTTGTGGTGAGGAAGGACACTACAACAACCAGTGTACTACAGCCTGTCCAAACTGTGACAAAGACCACTTACCTGGAGATTGTCCGACTGCCAAAGTTACTTGTTTCCTCTGCGAGGGAAGCGATCACTATCCCAAGGAGTGTAGCATGAACCTGGTGATCGCCAAGTCATTAGAACTACAGTGGCAGCTTCTTCGGTCATCTGCAAGCATCGTAATCGCCAATGCCTCCAAACCAGAGAAGTTCTTGGATGATTTGTCTATAGAACTGCGGGACAGATTACCAGTCTCTACCATCCCCGACCTTCAGCTCGTGGTTCAAAATCCCGTTGCTGCGGTGGGCAGAAAGAAAAAGCCAAAGGATCGTCGCAAATGTCAGGAGAAGACTCATGGTGACTTCAGCAAGGTCGCCAATATCATCTATTTCTTCTGCAACCTCAAGGGCCATTATGCTATTGACTGTCCTAAGGAGCTTGCAGAAACCTCTCGTCCTTCGCAGGCCGTGCCTCAATCGCGTGCACCTGCGAGTCAGCAAGGTGGACCCCGCAATCCATTTGCCGGAATCACTTATTTCTTCTGTAGTAAGAAAGGGCACTACGCCAACAATTGCCCTTTTAAGCAGCAGAAGATCACTCATAGTCAAGCCAAATCCATTCCAGCCGGGAGAATTCAGGAGGCACCTGATGTAGTATCGGGTACGCTTTGTGCTAATTCCCATTCAGCTACTGTTTTGTTTAATTCAGGAGCAACCTCTCGTTTCTTTTCGCGGCCCGTGATTCGATCACATGCTCCTGCAAAGCATTGTGACCTAAGGGTCGTTTGTACTCAAGTCAACTCCATCTCAGCTGAGAAAGCTCAGGAGGCACCTGGCGTCGTGTTAGGTACGCTTCTTGTTAACTCTTGCCCAGATATTATTTTATTCAATTCAGGAGCACCTCATTCCTTTGCATCCCCATCTTTTGCCACTGTTGGCGATTTTTTTATTTCGCTCTTTTATCTGGTGCCCGGTCCCACCCCGGTTTAAAAAAAAGATCTTACTAGTTTATCCCGAACCCCAAGATGCCATCTGGGTTGTCATCAATCGTTTGACTAAAGTGGCACATTTCCTTCCCTATACATTTTAGGGCATCACATACCTGTTGTTGCCTCAAACCTTCGTGGCCTAAACGGCCATAATCCTTTTTAGAGACTAGCTGCGGAGGGATGACTCCGTATAGCTAGTTAACCGACCGAGGTCTCGTTCGTTAGTGGAGTAACCAGACAAATTGCTCCGCCAACTAAGAACGACCATAGTCCCCTTTAGATAGCTAGCTGCGGAGGGATGACTCTGCATAGCTAGTTAGCAGGCTGAGATCCCGTTGTTAGTGGAATTAACCAGACAAATCATCCCACCAGCTAACAATGGCCATGCACCACTACCCATAGAATCAGGAAAGAGCTCTCAGTCTGTCAATCCTTGTTGTATCTGGACCTGGTAAGTTTCCCCCGTGTCGGCTAAAGTGGCACATCTTCTGCCGGTCAAAACCAAGATTCGTACCGGTCACTTGGCTGAGCTTTATGTCTCGAGGATCGTAAGCTCGCATGAGGTACCGAAGGCGATCGTTTCAGATCGTGGGTTTCTACTCACTTCTCAATTTTGGGCAAAGTCTACAAGAGGCTGTGGGAACTCGTCTTGCTTTCAGCCCAGCATATCATCCCCAAACTGATGGTCTGACCGAAAGGGTCAACCAAGTTTTGGAAGGCATGCTTTGTGCTTGTGTTCTTTCCTATGGGAAGCATTGGGAGAAATGCTTACCACTCGCCGAGTTTTCTTACAACAACAGTTTTCAGGCTAGTCTCGGCATGGCACCTTTCGAGGCCGTATGCGGAGAAAGTGCAGAACCCCGTTGTATTGGTCTGAGACCGGCAAGAGACCTTTCTTTGGTCCGGACTCGATCAATGAGGCGAAGAGTCAAGTCCAGCTTATTCGGGAGCGTCTTCGCACAGCTCAATCTAGGCAAAAGAGCTATGTGGATCGCCATCGTCGGGAGTTGAGTTTTGAGTCTAATGACTTTGTTTATCTGAAAGTCTCTCCTTTGAAGGGCCATCAACGTTTCGGCGTCATGGGCAAGTTAGCTCCTCGGTATGTGGGTCCCTACCGCATTATCGAGAAGAAAGGAGCTGTTGCCTATAAGTTGGAGTTGCCTGCTGCACTTGAGGGGGTACATGATGTGTTCCATGTGTCCCATTTGAAGAAGTGCCTCCGTGTTCCAACTGAGGAAGCTCTGTTGAAAGCTCTCAATGTCCAAGCAGATTTGACCTATCGCGAGCGCCCTGTTCGCATACTCGAAGAGGCTGAACGAAGAACTAGGAATCGTTCCATCAAGTTCCTTAAAGTTCAGTGGTCGAACCATTCCAAGGATGAAGCTAGTTGGGAAAGGGAAGATCGTCTGTGTGCGGACTACCCTTCTTTCTTTTCCGAGTGAGCCAAAATCTCGGGACGAGATTTCTGTAAGGGGGGGGGGAGATTTTGTAACATCCCAAATATATCATCAGGTGTGTGTTTCAAATGTAAGAAAATATGTAGAAATTAAAACTTTTTCTCACATCTTGAAACTCTTGAACTCCCCTAATTATCAAAAGTTGTGGAGTTCAAAAACGTAAACCTTCTGGGGACTAAAGTCCAACCCTTATTCAACTTGTCTCAAATCTTGTGCCTAGCCCTTTGGGAATATTTTTTCCTTGGTCCTAAAGATGTTGTGGGACCCCTCTGAAAAATCTCATAAGTTTTAAAACTTGTTTGATAATTTTTGGAGGTAAAACAAACTCCTGAACAGCCTTACTGAAATTCCTGAGAAAAATACAATGCACAAAAATCTCTAAAAATTTTATGTAAGGTTAATCCTAATGTCAGCAAGCTCCAGTTAAAATTTCATAAAATTTGGAGTTCATTTGCTATCTCAAATTAAATCCTCAAAGTCTCATTTGTAATTTAAACTCAAACCTCAAGACTTGTGCCTTGGGCTTGAGCCGTTTTCAAAGCTGGTCAAACCCAACCCCTTCAGACCTCTTTTCCACCTTGATGAGGTCGTAGCCGTTGGATTCATATCTAACAGCCACGACCTCCTCCTCTCAACCAACTCATCAGACCTCCTTTCCACTTTTTTGAGGTCGTAGCCGTTGGATTCAAATCCAACAGCCACGACCTCCACCTTGGGCAATCACAGTGAGGTCCTCCTCTCATGTGAGGTCGTAATCGTTGGATCAAAATCCGAGGGTCACGACCTCCTTCTCAACCAGCTCAGCTTGGACCTCCCACCTTGTTGAGGTCGTAGCCGTTGGATCAGATCCAACAGCCCACGACCTCCCCTTGTTATCAAGCACATCAGACCTCCCACCTCGCGAGGTCTTGCGCTGTTGGATCAAAAATCCAAGGCCAGGACCTCCCTTCCTTGTCATGCGCTTTAGATCTTCCACCAGCGTGAGGTCATAGCCATTAGATCCAGATCTAAAGGCCACGACCTCCACTCTCATCTCGTAGCCCTTAGATCTAAATCTAAAGGCCATGACCTCCTTTGCGCTTTGCGCAAGGCTCAAGACCTCCCCTCACTTGATCAGCACCATTGGATTAAAATCTAAAGGCCCTGACCTCCTTTGCGCTTTGCGCAGCGCCTAGGACCTCCCCATCTGTTGTGCGCCCTTGGATTTTAGTCCAAAGGCCATGACCTCCACATCGCTTGGTTGTATCGTGCGCGTCGTTAAGACCTCCCCATCAGGTCCACGCCCTTGGATTTGGATCCAATGGCCAGGGCCTCTTGTCCCTTTTACGCGCGCGACCTCCCTGCTCTGTTTGCAACCGTGCGATGGAGATCAAATGGTTGTGACCTCCCCTTTTCCTTTGCACATCAGCGCGGTGGTGATCTAAAGGTCACGACCTCCCCCCTTTCCTTTGAAACTTACCGATTCAGATCAAGGGCTGTGACCTCCCCAGGCTTTAATCCAACGGATGCGATGAGGTCCTGTTTATCTCCTTGCTCTGGGGCGCGCGTGCGCCATGGCAGTGAGGAGGTCAGGACTTGTCAAATCCCAATGGCTCTATGCCTGGGTGCATTAAATGCATGTTAGTGCCTTTCCACCCTAGGCCATGCCCTAGGCCATGCTCTGACCTACCTACCCTGTCCCATCCGTCTTGTCCAAGCTATGGACCTCGCCATGGGCTAAGCTCACCATGAGCTTAACCCTTGGCTCATGACCTCCATGTCCTGGGCTATAAGACCTCCCCACTGTTGCCCTTGGCCTCTTTTCCACACCTCACCATTTCCTCTCGGTTCTGTGCTTGTGAGCTCTAGTCACCGTGAGCTCCTCCTTGGCCGCCATTGAAGCAGTTGGGAGCTCCTCGGTGGCATTGCTCCAGTGGCTCCCTCTCGACCTCTACTCCCTTTTTGCTCCTCAACTCGTGGAAGTTGTGACCCTAACTCCATTGGGTTGACCTTTTCAGGAGCAAGCCTTGGAGCTAGAGCTTGGAGGACTTCACTTTTGGCCGTGGAACTCACTGTCTTCTCCAGCGCCGATCCTTCCCAGCTCGTCCAACCTCCCCGGCACCGTCAGGACCTCCAGGTATCTCCTGATAGTCCTTTAGAGCTGGGCACCTCGCTTGTATGTTGTTACGGAGCTTTTCTTCAAAAGTTTGTCTTTTGGCCGTGCTGGTCATCTCGCCCATCTCCGGCTCGTCGGCGTTTTTGGCCACCGCCGCCGTTGAGAGTAGGTCCATTGGGTGCGCATGGCTATTGCGGACCCAATGGTACCATTGGATGTCACCGGCGAGGTCTGCATTGCCGGCGAGGACCACTTCTTTGCGCTCGGGGTCTGTCGGACAAAACAGCAGTGCTTTTGTCGTTTTAGGACAAAGATCCTCCGCTTTTATGCCTCAATCATTGCTTATCACGGGTAATCATGGGGTTAGCCATTAATGCCTTAAATCCTGTCCCCTTGTCGCGTATTTAAGGCCCACGCGCCTGGTCTCCCCACGCGCGCGCATCATCTCTGAGATCTGAGCCGTTAAAGACCTTCCTCCTTGCGAATCTTAGCCGTTAAGACCTCCCCTTTCAGATCTTGGCTGTTCAGGACCACCCCCGAGTGGATCTGAACCGTCCAGGACCTCCTCGTGTGAGATCTGAGCCGTTGAGGTCCTCCCAGTGGAGATCTCAACCGTGTTGGACCTCCTCGAGGTCATCACAGCCTTTTTGTCCTCCCTGTGTTGATCGCAGCCGTTGAGGACCTCCCTCGCTAGATCTGGACCGTCCCGGTACTCCCCCTTTCGTTGTGGTCCGTTGGATGCAGCATTGACGGCCACGACCTCCTTCCCAGTTAGCGCGCATTGCTGGGAGGACATGGACCGTTGGATCCAAGATCAACGGCCCATGTTCTCTGGACCTGCGCAGCGCGCGTGCGCGTTGGTCTCTGGGAGGTCTTGGGCCGTTAGATCCAAGATATGTGGCTCATGTCCTCCCCTGTTGTTTTGGGTTCTTAGAAAATCCAGTGAGCTCTTATTTATGCACTGAAAAATGTTTGAACTTGTAAAATGCATATCTCTTTCATTTTAAATCCAAATAAAGTGATTCAATTGTGTTAGCTCTGGTTTGATCTGGGCTCTAATCTAAAATTGGTTATGGGCTCAGTTCGGCTCCAGAAAAGAGTTGGCTAAAGTAGTTTAGAAATAGGTTTAAATTGTTATCCTTTAAATGTTTTAGCTTGAAAAATGCATAAGTAATTCTCTGTAGTTTATTTTTGAGTGCATCCAACTTTGTTGGTGTCCTCTATTAATGCACTAAATGTTAGAATTGGATTTAGGCATGTCACTGTTTTCAAAAGCTTTGTGGGTACAATTTGGTTGTGCTCATTTTCATATCTTTGAAAAATTATAGAAAATACATAATAGCTCCAAATGGGGTGAACTCAATTGTGTTATTCATCTCATGAGGTGCTTGTTTTACAGTAAACATTTCAGTAGCACCACCCTTCTAGAAAATGTTGCCAAACAATTAAATTAGTGAATAGTAGCAGTTTTGTATTTTTAGGGCTGAGCAGAATTGTTTTGCTCATATCTTTTGCATTGAGAATTCAAAACAATTGGTTCTTGTTGCTAAATTCCCTAAAAATCCTCCTCTTGCTTCTGTAGAAATTTCAGAGCATTTGGAGTTTGTTTTCTGTGCTGTCCTTTTGATTTTCCTCGTTCTTATCGGTTCTTTTTCGCCTTTTCGTTAGGTGCCGACAAGTGCGTTGATCTTGAGAGTGTTCCTCTGCAGCAGGTTGATTAACTCCAGCAAGGCAAGCAGTTTGATCATACCCTAATGTCCCATTACTTTAAAGTTTAATACTTTGTTTCACTTATATGTATGCATCGCTACTTTGTGTTAAATCATCGATTAGTCAAGCCTATAGATGCATACTCTGTAGGTAAATGTTTGTTCTCTACTACTAAGCCTAGGATTATCTTGCTGTGATTTAGAGTTCGATGGATGGACTCTTATCACTTAGTAGTTTGCGTTGATAATGCTTAGAAATGCTTAGTTAACGGTAGAAATGGGCGGTTGTCGACATTATGTCGATGACCATGATCGCACAAAAATTAATATTCCATTATGTCCATCTTGTGCTTTGTTACTTTGTAAACAAATAAAACAAAACTGTTATTGACTTGGGCACAATGGATGTTGGTGTGATTTGTTGGGTGTGAATGGAATGGTGCCCAAGTCCCTAAGGACCGAGTTATTTGGGTCACTAAGTCAAGCACTTATTGCGTGCTAACCACACGAGGGTATTGGGAACCTCTCTTGACTAAGTACTTTGGGAGGTGTTTGTTATGGGTCGCTGCTGATGAAAACTATTTTTATAAGAGGAAGAGCTCCCGCAGTTGCTTCGGCTGGGCCGGTGTCTCCTACTCTTCAGGTGTGTGCGGCTCTTAACTAGCATCATTCATAGGAAATGTCTCGTAGGACTTAGCCGTGCTGGCATACCAAAGGAAGTGTGCTTAATCATGTGGCGAAGAGGCGGTCTGGCGTGTGGGTACATTGGTATACCCCTGCAGGGTTAAAACTATTCGAATAGCCTCGTCCTAGGTTATGGACATGCTTGGCAAGGTCGTTCAAGGACTAGACTCAACCATTTAATTAAAACTTGTTGGGTGGTATGAATTGGGTGATTCATGCTATTGTTGTGGTGACTATTTGGTTAGTCACTTCCAGGATTGTTGTTGTCATCTATCTATTGTTATTATTGTTTTTGTCTCGTTGTTACTTGCAAATTAAAAATGAATTGCAAAACTGCTTTGAATCTATTTATATATTGCAAATGAAAACTTGCTTTATGCTAAAGTAAGTCCAAAGCCTCATCCACTTAAATAAAGCTTGCATGTAGTTAAACTATAGTTCTTATACTACACGTCGATCTTAAGTAGTACATTTTTGTACTCATTTGCTTTGCTTAATAACTTTGTTGCAGAGGAAGAAGGTGAGCCCCAAGGGCTTCACTCTTGTGAGATGTGCTTCGGGTCTAACGACTAGCTTGGCGGTCCGGTTGGTTGCCTTGTGGGTTAAGGCACACTGATTGGCTTTTGTTATGGCCATCTTGTGGCACTTTTGCTTCCGCTGTTTATTTTGTTTTGTATTTGTTGTTTGGCCGGTCGGCCTCTCTTTTGTAATAGCTCTCTCTATATTATGTATGTCTTTTATTCTAGTTCGTGCTTGGTTTTATGTCTTGTATGAACTTGATGCATGATTTTGTAAATAGGTGTGTATACTGCATTTCTGGGACGTATACATATCTCGAAGACACGGGTTATTATGTTTGTGATGCTATGGTCAATGGATGACTAAGTATTATAAGCCTATAAGCCGGGGTCCTCACAGTATTGTCATGGATGGGATATTCATGTTTGTTGTTGTAGCAAAGTGGACAGCCACTTTGTTCTTTTTATACTTGTTGTTGTATCAAAGTAGACCGCCACTTTGACACTTGTATGATTCATTTGTCATTCAATTTATTACTTATTCACATGCTTTATTTCTACTTCAAATCTGATTTAGAAAAGGCACTTGAAAAACTAGTATGTGTAGGTTGTAAATTGTTGCGTCTCTTTTGCAAAACTAAGCCAATATGAGCCATCCTTTGGAACAACCTCTAGCATACTAATTTTTATTTGTGTAAGACTTGTGAGTACCTTTGTACTCAATCCGGTTGCTGCAATTTCAGGTGAGGAAGGTTGTGAGCCAGTTGAGCTCGTTAGCGTCGATTTAGGTGACGCTGACAAATAGTGCTATCATTTATCTCCCAGTCGGTTGCTGATGGGTTATGGGGCATACCATGCTGGTATTTTGGTTTATTTACTTGCTTCCGCTGCTACTTAATGATCTTATTTGAATTTGGCCGGTCGGCCATTTGTAATAGTTGTAGACTTAAACTATTATGTTGTATGTCTTTTGGATTATCAATGTATGAATGTTGCATGGATGTGAGCAACGTTGTATGAGAGTATGAGCATATTGGTTGCTGATCTTGGGAGCCAATATGATCTTGTACTCACTGTTTGTGAGTTCCCTTTTTACTTGTCTAAGTGTGTGCTTGTACCGTTTGGAGAACCGACTATCATGTAGTGCTCGCGTGGAGCAGCGCGCACGATCATCGGGGCTCTAGTTTCGGTTGAGCCTATTGCTTAGATGGAGTTAACTTGGAATTCATTTACTTGAGGCCCAGAGTTATGTCCTTAAGACCATGCTTAGTCTCGGTCTTAAGAAGATAACCCAGGGGTCCTCACAGCGTTGGTATTAGAGCCATACTGACTGTAGGTTAGAAATAGCACTGGCGTTAAGTTTAGCAAGTCCCTTGGTCAAAATATTTTCAAGTTATCAAAATTACTTTATAAAGTTTAAGTTAGGAATATCTTTTATTCCTCATCCATCTTAGTATCATTTCTCACCTTATTCTTGTTCGATTTACAAATCTAACTCATCTTGCCATTCTGTCCTTGGATGAGTCGTCAGTACCTGGCTAGGGAGACCCAAGCTGAAGATGTGGACGAATACCCGGTGCTTCTGGAGATGTACTGTGAAGGGCGAACTTCACTTATCAACCCCAATACTCCATCTACCATCGAGATCAAGGACCAAGGACGGAGGAGTATTTGGTAGTGATCAATATCGTTGCCAGACGAGTGACAATGCGTATCCCATACGGATTCCAAGCGCGTGGCACCTCTGAGGCCACGGCGTTGCAGGAAGTGGCTTGTGTGGCATTGAGCCATCTTCATCGTGACTTGACGAAGTTAGCTCAGCCTCCATACTACCACTTTCCTATGCAAGCACGTGGCAGAAGTGAACTCTGCTGCGTGATCCATCAGGAAAGACACTCGAGTCTGACGGTACCGCAAGATTGATTCACATCATGGAACAAAACTATAATTGCTTTATGTATGAGTTATGGGGGAACGCGGCTTTGTCTCACCGTGGCTCAAGGGCGTTTGCCACCCTTATGCAACATAGGTTTCCCTCTACGTCTCACCGATCCAGACAATCCCGGAGACACAGGATCACCTAGCTACTATTGACTAGATCAGTTTCCAGAAGGAATTAATTAGAACTTTTAGGAGTAAAGATTAGTAAGCTCATTGTTCATCTATGAGTTTAGTGAGCATATGTTCTTAGATTCTTGTTATGGATCTGTAGTTGTTGAACTTTCAGTGTTGTTTTGCAAGAACTTTTGTTTCGGGCAATTACTATTCGCCTAAGGGCTTATATAAACGTAATTGTAACCAAAAAGCAAAGTATTACTTTGATGGATCTTAAGTTGGTTTTTATGCCTTTGTGCCTTCTTGTGGTGTTCACTTCTGGTGTATTTCATTACCATATGCATACTAGTTTAAGGTTTTCTCTGTGCTGTCCATATATTCGCTCCACGCTCGGTCGAGTGTATCACTCATCTGTCATCTAACCATCTGTGTGACAACAGGATGGCAGGACCTAGTACTCCTTCTAGCACTCAACCAAGGGAAAAGTCACCATCCCCTGGGATTCAACACACCGTCTCATGTCTTGAATGCAGCAAGGTGGGGCACTTTGCCCACCAATGTGAATTAGGGAAGTTAAAAAGAGTCATGGCGGAGGCCACGGTCTGTCGACGCTGTGGTGAGGAAGGACACTACATCGATCAGTGCACTACAAGTTGTCCCAACTGCGACGGAGACCATGCACCAGGAAGTTGCCCGACTACCAAGGTCACTTGTTTTCTCTGCGAAGGACACGATCATTGTCCCAAGGAGTGTCATCTTCGCCAAATGATCACCAAGTCGGTTGAACTTCAACGAAGGATTTTTCGCGCAGCCGTCACCAAGGCAAACTCTGGCTAAGAAGTTACGCAAGGGCCACCCGTAAAGAAGCATCGAAATCGGTCCCATAAAGACAGGAACCTTATTTGTTTCCTTTGCAACACTCCGGAGCATTTTGTGATATTTTGCCCAGAGAGACACCAAGCTTTTACCATCCGTGTTTGAGATCTTCAAGGATCCATTGATAAGGGACCCAATGCCCCTTCTCAACATACCAGTTCATCCCAGCTACCCTGTTTTCAAGCACCGGTACCACCAAGGCCTCCAACAGCGACTCTACAACCTTCGCTGTGTGAGGTATAGTAGCTTTATGGGGGCAAAGGCTCCCAAGACTGCAGCTCGTTCAGGCCCAATGTCACTTGTTATCATTGTGGTCGCCAGGGCCACTATGAGGATAAATGCCTTGCGAGGAAGCAAGGGATGCCTCAGACCTACAGAGCTCCTACACCATCAGCTGTGGCAAGACCTTCACCACCTCCGAGAGCATCATCCACCCCTCCCTAGGTCCCTGCACGTGGTCGAATCAACCATGTCACATCCGAGGAGGCAAGCGGCGCTCTGGACGTCGTTTTTGGTATACTCCTTGTTAATTCTTGTCCAGCATCAGTTTTGTTTGATTCAGGAGCATCTCATTCATTCATTAAAAAGGAATATGCTACACTTAATCGATTTGAGATAGTCGAGCTTCAGCCACCATATCAAATTCAATCACCGGGATCGGTTTTCCAAACCGATCAAGTCTGTCGGGACGTGAAGGTGGAAATTCAAAAGACCAACTTCTTGGCAAATTTAATTGTGATAAATTCAGTGGGTATTGATGTGATCTTAGGGATGGATTGGCTGTCCAAAAGTCAGGGAAAGATCGATTGTGCTCAACGGTCTATTTCCGTCACAAGTGGGGACGGCAGTCTAGTTGTTTTTACCCCTTCAGTGGGCGATTCTCATCTTTATGCTTTGAAAGCTAGTATCTCTCTTGAATTGGAGAAGGTACCAGTGGTATGTGAGTATCCTGATATTTTTGCAGAAGAACTCCCAGACATGCCACCTGACCGTGAAGTTGAATTCGTCATTGAGCTTGTGCCCGGTACCGCGCCGATTTCTAAGCGGCCGTATCGGATGCCCCCTAATGAGTTGGTGGAATTGAAAGCACAACTCAAGGAACTTCAAGACAAGGGATTCATTAGGCCGAGCTCCTCACCTTGGGGATGTCCAGCTATCTTTGTCAAGAAGAAGGATAAGAGTTTGCGGATGTGTGTTGACTATCGTCCATTGAACGAGGTCACGGTCAAGAACAAGTATCCACTTCCGCGGATTGATGATTTGTTTGATCAATTGAATGGAGCTCAGGTTTTCTCCAAGATTGACTTGAGATTGGGTTACCATCAAATCAAGGTCAGAAATGAAGACATACCAAAAACAACATTCTGTACTCGTTATGGTTTGTACGAGTATACGGTTATGTCTTTCGGACTAACTAATGCTCCGGCTTACTTCATGAACCTTATGAATTCGGTTTTCATGGAGTACTTGGACAAGTTTGTTGTTGTGTTCATCGATGACATACTTATTTACTCCAAGTCTGATGAAGAACACGAGCAACATTTAAGACTTGTGTTGGAGAAGCTTCGTCAACATCAACTCTATGCAAAATTCAGCAAATGTGAATTTTGGCTTCGTGAAGTGAGTTTCTTGGGTCATGTATTATCCAATGGTGGTGTCGCTGTTGATCCAAGTAAAGTGCAAGAAGTGCTAAACTGGAAGCAACCCAAGAGCGTCACCGACATCCGCAGTTTTCTTGGACTTGCGGGGTACTACCGCAGATTCATCTAGAACTTCTCCAAAATTGCGAGGCCAATGACCCAATTATTAAAGAAGGAAAAGAAATTTGAATGGTCAGCAGAATTTGAGGAAAGTTTTTAGATCTTGAAAGATCTTCTAACCAAAGCTCCGGTACTCACCCTGCCAAACATTCATAAGAGTTTCGACATTTATTGTGATGCATCTTGCCATGGGCTCGGTTGTGTGCTTATGCAAGAAGGCCGAGTGGTGGCCTATGCATCGAGACAATTGAGGCCTCATGAAGCTAACTACCCCATGCATGACTTAAAGCTTGCAGCTGTAGTTCATGCTTTGAAGATTTGGCGACATTACCTCATCGGTAATCGTTGCGAGGTTTACACTGATTATAAGAGTCTCAAGTATATTTTCACCCAAGCCGATCTGAACTTGAGGCAAAGAAGATGGCTTGAGTTGATCAAGGACTATGATATGGGACTTCATTATCATCTAGGGAAAGCTAATGTGGTAGCCGATGCTTTGAGTAGAAAGTCTCAATGCAACTATTTATCGGTAACTCCCTTTTCAGCAGGCTTGTGTGCTTCAATGCAACGTCTGCACTTGGAGATAATTGAAGAAGGTTCTCTTACGGCCCTAAGTGTGACTTGTACACTTGAGGACCAGATTAGAGAAGCTCAAAAGTCTGACATGGAAGTAGCTCAAATCCGTGTAGAACTGAAGAAAGGCAAAGCCAAATGCTTGAAAGAAGATTCACAAGGCACCCTATGGTTTGGGAACCATTTGGTGGTGCCCTTTGATCACAACTTGAGGGAATTAATTCTCAAGGAAGCTCACAACTCCAAATTCTCTATTCACCCTGGAAGTACCAAGATGTACCAAGATCTAAAGAAGCGCCTTTGGTGGAGCCAAATGAAGCGACATATTGCTCAGTATGTTGCCGAATGCAATGTATGCCAAAGAGTCAAGGCTGAGCATTTGAAATCAGCGGGAACTCTACAACCTCTACCCATTCCCAAGTGGAAGTGGGAAGAAGTTGGCATAGATTTTATCACCGGCCTCCCTAAGACTCAAACAGGATCAGACTCCATATGGGTGATTGTCGATCGTTTGACAAAAGTTGCCCATTTCATTCTTGTCAAGACCACCTACCGTGGAGACAAGCTAGCAAAGCTTTATATCTCTAGAATTGTCTGTTTCCATGGTGTACCAAAGGTGATCGTTTTAGATAGAGGTCCTCAGTTCACATCCTATTTCTGGGGATGCTTGCATAAAGCCATGGGAACCAACCTATCTTTCAGCTCAGCTTATCACCCGCAAACGGATGAACAAAAAGAAAGGGTAAACCAAGTATTGGAAGACCTTCTATGTGCTTGTGTGTTGTCTTATAGCCAAAATTGGGAAAAATGCTTACCGTTTGCGGAGTTCTCCTACAACAACAGTTTCCAATCAAGCATCCAAATGTCACCCTTCGAGGCACTTTATGGAAGAGCTTGTAGAACACCTTTGAACTGGTCCGAAGCTGGGGAAAGACCATTCTATGGTCCAACCTTGGTGGAAGATGCAGAAAAACAAGTTCGTGTCATCCGTGAACGACTCCGGACGGCTCAGTCACGTCAGAAGTCATACGCCGACAGTCGTCGACGCGAGTTAAGCTTCGAAGTGGACGATCATGTCTATCTTAAAGTCTCTCCAATGAAAGGAACACATCATTTCCAAGTCAAAGGCAAGTTGGCACCTCGCTACATCGGACCTTTCCGGGTTGTAGCAAAGCTGGGATTAGTGGCTTACAAATTGAGTTGCCACCATCACTTTCAGATGTGCATGATGTGTTTCATGTCCCACAACTAAAAAAGTGTCTTCGTGTCCCAACCGAAGCCACTGAGTTAGAAGAACTCGATTTGCAACCCGATCTTTCTTATCGGGAGCACCCGATTCGCATTCTTGAAGAAACGGAGCGCAAGACGAGAAATCGCAACATCAAGTTCATCAAAGTTCAATGGAGTAACCATACTGAAGATGAAGCAACTTGGGAATGTGAAGATGAGATGCGAACCGAATATCCAAATCTTTTTCTTGCTTCTTGAAGTGTCTTCGTATCAAGAAAGGAAAGGTTAAGCAAAATAATGGAAAGAAAATTTTATTAGCTTTTCCTTGTAACCTTGATAGGTATCTTAGCACTATCTTTGAAAGAAAACAAGACAGCAGATGTTGTATTTTCTTTCAAAAATCCTCCAACCAACTTTTATCCTACTCCGATCTCGGGGACGAGATCTTTTGTAAGGAGGGGAGGTTTGTCACATCCCTAGATTAATAAAGAGGATTACTATGCATCTCATTAGCATGCATCATGATTTCTAGCATTTACATTATATATTGCACTTGGAAAATCTGTGAAAGAGATTAAACTTATGCTATAATTGGAACTCCAAAAGAAAAACCAAAACAAATGCTACTGAAGTCTCCCTGAAAATAATTTATTCAAATACTATATTAATTATCTTGAATGAATATAATTTTTCCTAAATTTTTGGGACATGTTTAGACCCTATTAAAATTCAAACACAATTATATGACCTAGCTTAAGTTTGAATTTGTAAAATACAAATTATATCATGAACAGTGTGATATTATAATTTTTATGAACACTAGACTATCCTAGGAACCTCTGGAAATTATTTCAGAATTTTGGGATTTCATTTATATTTATAAGGCCTCGGTCAATGTTTATAAGACAATTTAAAACTCAATCAAACCCTAAACCCAAACCCTAGCCAGCACTGTTCTTCGGGCTCGAACCCGACCCAGTCAAACTGACTCACCCGAGTCAACTAAATGCACTAACACATGCAGGCCGTAGGATCAAAAATCAACGGCCCAGATTTCCCACCCCTTCGGCAGCTCTTAACCCCACCTTATGTCGTAGCCGTTCGATTAAGATCAGACGGCTCACATTGAGCCACGTCGCCCCGGTTCTTTCACGCGCTTTGAGCCGCTGACAAAACGGGCCCACTTGTCAGGCCTGTTGTCTTCCTTGGGCAGGCGCTCGCGCAGAGCTTCTGTGCCACGCGGCCGCACAGCCCTGTCCCCTCCTGACGCCACCGCCCAAATTGGCCTGTCCTGGAGTTTCCTCTCTGTGCACCGCACCCATCCCCGTCGTTCTTTGAGCTTAATACCCCCTCGCCAACTCTTTTCCACTCACTTCTTCTCTTGGCCGTTGAGAAGAAGGGAGCTCTCCTGTGCTCTCTACTCAGGTAAGCTTCCACCGAGTGGTACCTTTGGATTCCATGCTCCATACCTTCCCCATTTTAGCTAACTTGAGCTCCTTCGATGGCTTGTAGTTCCTGAACCAGTTTCGTGCTCTCTGGATCCCTAGAGCGTGCACCCGAGAGCCTCACCTTGCCATATTCTTCTCTGGTAAGGTTCTTGTTAAATCTTGCACGTCATGTTGTGCCATTTAGCATAATAATGGAAACCCCTCAATCAATTTCATGATTGCTTCACAGGAAGTGTCGGATTTTGGATTTCCTCTTTTGTCGGCCGCCGACATCGCCTGTCTTCTCCAGCTCAGGCTAGTAAGCCATTGTCGAATTAACTGTGCCTACATCTTGTCCTAGGTTTGCTTGAGCTAACCCGAGCACCCATTGTGCTCCCTTTTTCTCAGAGCACCTTATTTGCTTGAAGCCGTGCCGCCGCCGTCGTCTTCTTCAGCTCCAGCCGAGCTCCAGCAACCCCCAAGCTTCCCGAGCACCCTTCTTTGCCTAGGTAAGTCTCTATTAGTCCCTAAGACCTCGGGCACCCGCTTGTTTGCGCTGCGGAGCTTCATATAGCTGTTGTCAAGATTTCAGTACTTAGTAGCGCCGCTCGCCGCCGGCTAGCCTCCGGTATAGAGCCGCGCCGACGTTAAGGATGCCACCACTGGGTGCGCAATACTATTGCGCACCTGTCCATGTCATCAGCACGCGCCGCCGTGGCGCACAGCGCCGGCGAGTCGCCGGGGAACCACGCGCGGGCGAAATCCCGTTGTCGTATTCCGACCGATACTGTAGCTTTGTGATTAGGAGTAAATGTCAATCATTAGTAATTAAAACGTGTCTTAACACATTAGCAAGTCACTTACTTGTGGGCCCATTGCACGGAAAACTAGCACGCTTTATAAATCAAACCACTCACTGCCGTGTGGGCCCAAGACTTTAAAACGCGTACTGTGCACTTAATATTGCCTTTATACTTGAATCGTTTTTGACCGTTGGATGTAAAATCGACGGATTAGAGGTGTTGGGCCATTCGGACCACTCCGAACTCGCCCGTGGCTGTGGACCATTGGATCTTAATCCAACGGCTCACAATCGCCGTCTTTGAATCACACGCACAAGACGCCTCGCGATGGGCGCTAACAACGCTGCCCATCGGCGCTTCTTGGTGCGGTGGGTACATCTTCTGCTTGTGACCCCATTTGTCAGTGTCAGTGGCTAGCGCACCGCCCGGTGAAGAAAGTATTGAACGCTTTATAAAATCCGATAGAGTATTAAGTTGCACATTGTAAAATGTATTTAACTTTAGAAATTCATAACTAATTCGTTTTAAATCCAAAATGGATGAAACCTGTGCCGATAATTTTCATTTTTAATGAAATTTATATTAAAATTGGTTGCAAGCATGTCTCTGTAACAGAGAGTATTATTTTGGAAAATGCACTATTAAAACCTTTATTATTACAAAGGAAATTGCTGATAACTTTGTAAATGCATAACTAAATCTTGGAAACTCAAAATGAGGTAAACTCAACTGTTTTGAACTTGTATTAGCATCACCAATTTATCCATGTAATCATTATACTCACTGCTGTGCTACAAATTTTGCCCAAATAATTATAATTAGTGAACAGTAACAGATTGAATTTAATTTGGATTTTTCTGAAAGCTGAACTTCAAACCTTTATAAGTTTCACATGCTAAATCCAAATGGGATAAATCTTTCACCTAAATTCGTCTAAAATCATGAATTAGCTACTGTATAAAAATCATGCATTTTTGAGCAGTTTGAAGTTTTGAGTATTTCTCGGTGTTTATTCGGTGTTGTACTTATATAGATTCCGAGCCTATCGATATTGACTTATACACTACTAAGGGACAGCACCTAGCATACCAACAAGGCAAGCATCATTTGAACTTTCGTTTGCATCATATTTGATCCCAGTTTTTGTTAAGTTAGTGCAATGATAATTGCTTGCATGCTATTTTGATAATGTCGCTATTTTTGTGATAAATGGTTAGACACCTCCTATTACCTTGTCATTGTGGTTATCCATGAATTACTCCAGTACTAAAATGCTTAAGATAAGTTGTGTGACTTACGTGGTATGTGTTGCTTAGCCTTGCAAGTCTAGAACGATAGTTTGATTGTCGGGAATAACCCGACAGTCATGGAAAATACAAACTTTATAACTTCTTGGTTTATTTCAGATCGTCGTATCTATTTTAAGAGTTAAAATTTTGTCATTTGAAATGAGTTTTGGGTCTGGACAAGTGGATGCTTGTGATGGTGCCTTTGTGCACGAAAGTGGGAAAGTGATTGCCTTGTCTGGACAATTAAGGACCGAACTTTGAGTACCTGCGGTTCAAGCAAAACTCGTGCTATCACACGCGGTATATGGGTGCTGTATGGTTAAGTAGGGGGAAGGTGTTATTGTGTTGAGCCCCACGGTGGTTTTGTGAGGGCATAGGGCCGAGATACCCTATGTTCCTTGCGGGCCGATAGGACATAGAGACCGTAACCTCTTATGTTGCCTAGGAGCCCAAGGTTGAGGGACTTAGCCCAATGGGATCTTCTTGCTAAAAATGACCATATCTTGATTTACCCGGCCGGCATACCATAGGAAGTATGCTATTTTCAGAGGCATCTGGAGGCTTAACGGGCTAATCAAGTCGTGTCGGTAAAGTAGTACACCCCTGGAGGGTATAAATCTATTCGAATAGCCGTGTCCGCGGTTATGGACGGTCGCTTGAGTTTGTGGCTGCTTATTGTTAGACTTTGACATATTTGATTTGTGGTAAAACTTGGTATTGTCATGGATGGGATATTCATGTTTGTTGTTGTAGCAAAGTGGACAGCCACTTTGTTCTTTTTATACTTGTTGTTGTATCAAAGTGGACCGCCACTTTGACACTTGTATGATTCATTTATCATTCAATTTATTACTTATTCACATGCTTTACATCTACTTCAAATCTGATTTAGAAAAGGCACTTGAAAAACTAGTATGTGTAGGTTGTAAATTGTTGCGTCTCTTTTGCAAAACTAAGCCAATATGAGTCATCCTTCGGAACAACCTCTAGCATACTAATTTTTATTTGTGTAAAACTTGCGAGTACCTTTGTACTCAATCCGGTTGCTGCAATTTCAGGTGAGGAAGGTTGTGAGCCAGTTGAGCTCGTTAGCGTCGATTTAGGTGACGCTGACGAATAGTGCTATCATTTATCTCCCAGTCGGTTGCTGATGGGTTATGGGGCATACCATGCTGGTCTTTTGGTTTATTTACTTGCTTCCGTTGCTACTTAATGATCTTATTTGAATTTGGCCGGTCGGCCACTTGTAATAGTTGTAGACTTAAACTATTATGTTGTATGTCTTTTGGATTATCAATGTATGAATGTTGTATGGATGTGAGCAACGTTGTATGAGAGTATGAGCATATTGGTCGCTGATCTTGGGAGCCAATATGATCTTGTACTTGCTGTTCGTGAGTTCCCTTTTTACTTGTCTAAGTGTGTGCTTGTACCGTTTGGAGAACCGACTATCATGTAGTGCTCGCAGTGGAGCAGCGCGCATGATCGCCGGGGCTCTAGTTTCGGTTGAGCCTTTTGCTTAGATGGAGTTAACTTGGAATTCATTTACTTGAGGCCCAGAGTTATGTCCTTAAGACCATGCTTAGTCTCGGTCTTAAGAAGATAACCCGGGGGTCCTCACATAATTCATCTCGTCGTTGTTTAGTTCAATTAGATCTATGGTAGTTGTCATTTAGCGAATCGCCGCTACTGCTGCGATTGGAATCAGTAATCTGTACCCTGTTTGCTCATCAATTTTCATGTTGTTAAATCTGGAATTGGAGGTTAGTGTCTCCTAGAGATTTGTAGGGTTTGTCTTCAGCTTTCTATAGGTTCTGAGATCCCTAATTCGGAGTTGTAGTTTGGGAGATACATTAGTTTCTTTATTGCTGTCTAGAAATCCTGACGAAATATAGCCGTCATTTTGTTTTTTAAATAACATTTTGTTAATGGCTGATTCAGGGAGGTCTCCCAACACTACTTTCGTAGGAAATTTTTTTAGCTTTACATATTGTTAAAGATCATGAATTTTGGTTCAGCCATTTGAAAGATATGAATTTTTTTGTACTGCTGTTCATTCTGTTTATTAGATTCTAACTTTAGATTTTCAACTGAATAATCGACCCAGATGACAGCAGAAATAGAGGATCTCGCCAACTAGGTTATTATAGATAATTTTGTTATCTTTCTAGAGAATCTGAGAATGCATTTTTATGATTTACAGAGCGAAAGGTATGTATTTTATAAGGCCACTGTCCAGTGTAGTTTCTTGTTAGTTTGTCGTCTAATTTCAGTAGATCAAATAGTTAAACCCTAGGATTTGGGAAGGCGTTGTTGAGCGTTGCGAATAGCATCATGTTACCATGTTGATCTTATTTTAAGTAACTTAATTGTGTAGGAGGAGTGGCTTCGGGATTAGTGGCACCTTTCTTGCCTCCTAACGCGTCGCAACGCGCAAGGCAAGTACAATTTGAATTGTCTTGACTATTTAATTATTCAAAGTGATTGTTGCTTATGAAATGGCTAAATTCTACGAATTGTGAATAATTCCAGTATTATTTGTTCCTTTAATGGTTGTTAATACATGCTTCGTTGAGAGTATGTTTTAATACAATGTTTCATTCATTCATTCATGATTCGTCCACGGGAGTGGGTAATGAAGTCCCATCATTTCAATATGGGCAAATAAGACCCATCATTCTAGTATGGGCAAATTGGATCCCTATTTGAAAGATTCTTCATACGGGCCTTGGATCCCCGTATTTTGGATAATGCAGGAATGAGTGAACATCGACGGGTGTTCACTGGTTATACTGGTATAAGCAGAAGACAAGAGCATGCATTTTCATTCTTACATAAGATTCCTGTCTTTCTACTCATGTATTCGATTATTGTGAATGACATGTATTCGATCCAGTACATTCCGTATTATTCAGTTGTATTTGCTGAGTCGTGGACCCACGCTTGTTGTTAATTATTTCTTTTAGGTACTTCTCGAGGCAGCGACATGCATGGGAAATGGTAGTTTTGATGCACTTCACACATGATCACCCATGGCAAATTAAATAGCCCGTTTACCTAAATTCGCATGTTCATGCTATTTCTTTTATTCCCAGACTGGGTTCATCCTTCGTGATGATTGATTTACTTGTAATCATAATAGCCAAGTTTTATCGTGGTTGTTTCGATTTATGATTTTAAATCTTAGATCTTGATTTAATTATACTTGATAGAATAAATTCAATGAGTTGATTAGTCATACATCCTCGTCATGCTGATGAATCATGATGAGTTAGATTTATTTGATAAAGAGTTGCTCTCATTGTGTACCATTAATCGTTTGGTTCGGTTATTGAGTGAGAAAGAGCAAGATGCATGCCTAGGCTATAAATATATGATAGGTAATATTCTTTAAATTGACTATTTCTGTAGCTTGTGCTAATTCTTGTAGATTAGAACTAAATCATTCATTTTGTATGTCTTGCTGAAATTGTATTAGTAAGTTGAAGTAAATTGATTCTGTATGGTGGTTTAGTAGCATCCTAGGCTCTATGTTGGGCTGGGGTGTTACAATATTGGTCGTTGAATGTTGTCACACTCAACGACCCATACAACACTGACCGCTTGTGGCGTTGCAGCCACGCATATCAACAATGCTTCTCCTGATCTTGGAGACAATAAGATTGGGGCACTCACAAGGTACTTCTTATGCTCTTCAAAGGTATCATTTGCCTCTTTAGTCCACTCAAAACTTCCATGTTTCCAGAGAAGTTTGAAGAATCGTAATCATTTTTCACCTAACCATGCTATGAAATGACTTAGCACTGCCCCACAGCCGGTTAGTTTTTGGACTTCTTTCTTTATGGTCGGAGGGCGCATCTAGTCGACGGCCGATATCTTTGCCGGGTTTGCTTCAACTCATTTTGCCGAAACTAGGAATCCAAGAAGCTTTCCAGAAGAAATTCCAAAACACACTTCTCTGGGTTTAACTTAAGGTTATGCCTTCTTAAGTTATTGAATGTTTCATGTAGATCAGAAATGAGGTCGCCAGCGTTGATGCTTTTCACAACCAAATCATCAACGTAGGCTTATAAATTTCAACCTATCTGAGAATTAAAAGTTTTTTGCATTAACCTTTGAAAAGTCGCACAGCATTCTTGAGCCCAAATGGCATCTTAACGTAGCAGTAAGTGCCATATGGAGTGATGAAGGAAGTTTTCTCTTCATCATCTTTACTCATATTGATCTGGTGGTACCCTGAATATGCATCTAAAAAACTTAATAACTCACACTTGGAAGTAGAGTCTACAAGTTGATCAATGCGTGGAAGGGGAAAGTCATCCCTCGGACAAAGCTTTATTAGGATCTGTGAAGTCAATACACATTTGCCATTTCCAATTGCTTTTTCTAACTATTATAGGATTGGCCAGCCACTCTAGGTGGTTGACTTCATGAATGAATCCAGCATCGAGAAGCTTGTTGATCTCTGCTTGGATTACCTCCTTCCGGTCAGGTGCAAAGTTCCTTAGCCTCTACTTGACTGGTTTCTTATCAGGCTAGAGAGCTAGCCTGTGCTCGATCACCTCCCTGGGGACTCTAGGCATGTCGGATGCCTACTAGGGGAATACATCCTGGTTTGCTCGGAGGAAGAAAACGAGCGACTCGTCCTATTTAGGGTTGAGTCCTACCTCGACCAGTACCTTTTGGGTAGATGTGTTAGCATTTCCTAACCTAGACGGTGTTTTGACGCTTTCCGGAGAAGCGCCTTTCTCGAGTGGTACCTCCTTGGTCTAGTCAGAAGGCTTCGGAGCCATCTTTGGCCTCGATTACTTGACCTGCATGGTAGGCGGATTAGTTTCCCAAGTCAGAAGTTCATCGACCAGTTCTAAGGATTTTCGATCACATGCATATGTCATTTTTCGTTCTCCTCGAACCGTGATGATTCCTTTCTGTCCTGGCATCTTTAAACTTTAATAGCCGTAATGTGTAGCTATAAAGAACTTAGCTAATGCTAGATGACCAAGGATTCCATTGTATGCGGTTTCAAGATCCACCACATCAAATGGAATTCTAATGGGTTCTGAGTTCCATTGAACATCTCTATGTTGGCTTGTCGGAACCTGTTCGGCCAACGAACAGCGTGTAGCCCTGCCGAGAATGCTCGACAACCCTTAATGGAGTCGTGGCGCCTTCTTTGAAAAGGAGCCGGATTATAGTCAGTCGGGGACCGGTTTCTTAGATTTGCATACCTATTATCCGGCGTCCCAATCTGGTCATTGATGTTAGTATAATGCCTCTGAACACCTACCTGGTTTAGATGATCCCGAAGATCATCGGAACCAAGCGGTCGTTCCTCTTGACGAGGAGGAGTAGCTACTGGGAAGAGCCGTCTTCCCTCGTGATTCCCTGGTCAAGATCTACGAAGGGGGTCTTCGTATTGATCGATCTCCCGTCCGACCATGTTGTCCTCTAGTGAGGGAGGAGCGCTGGGATGAAGTCATGGTGTGACTTTGCGAGTTCCTTTGCTCCCAGTACATTTCTGTACGCTGCATGGTCAGTTGGAAGATCTCTAATACTTGCCCTACAAGTTGAACATAACCTGGAGTTGAATTTTTTTAGTAATGATCTATTTTTTATTCCAAATTACAGAAAATACTCCCTTTTTTACAGTAATAATCTCTTGTCACTCCACGGTTGGGCGACTTGGGCTAGTCGCCCAACGGTTGCACGCCAATTGTCCGAGTCACTCAACCGTTGGGCGACTAGACCCTTCGGCTCCTAGTCGCTCAATGATTGAGTGACTTGGATACCTATCACTCAATCGCTGGGCACTAGTCACCCAACTGTTGGGCGACTAGATGCTACCCAAACTACTACGCGGACTACCCCGACGATCAAAAAATGTTATTGCAAGTCTAACAAATTTCGTTCCTTTCAAAATCTACAAAAATCACAAACGGACCAACCAACCTTGTCTACCGTTTTTTTTAGAAAAAATAATTTGCTACAAACAAGATTTGCTCAATGTATTACCCACAAAAATTATCATTTATTCCCCTGCAATTATTTCCATCGGATTAATATAATAATAATATTATTGATTAAAATCGCTACACGGTTGGGCGACCCGGACTAGTCACCGCGCTAATTGTCCTAGTCGCTCAACCGTCGGCTGACTAGGACTGGTTGCTCAACGGTTGGGCGATTTGGACACCTGGCGCGCAACCGTTGGGCGACTAGCCCAAGTCACCCAACCGTGGAGCGACAAGAGATTATTACTGTAAAAAAGGAGTATTGTGTGATACCCCATTTAAGCAGTTGAGTAACTAGAATATTTAATAGGAAAATAGATGGAATTAATAGTGGAAAATTTCAGAATTTAGTAGACTAGTGAGAGTAGTAAGCCACTGGCCCATAGCCCAGGTGGGAGAGCCCAGCTTTTATATAGGGAGGAGGAAGCTGGCCAAAACCCTAGCCTTTTCTTTCCTTCCCCAGCCGTCGGCTGCTTGAGCCTCTACTCTCTTGCACCAAAATCAACCGCCACCTCCAACCTGCTGCCCCTACGATGCCCTCCTATGCTGTCACTAGCCACGCACCCGCTGTGCTAGCTACATGTGCATGCTGCGCCAAATGATGCTGCTGCTGCTGCTGTCTTTTCTTGCTATGCATGCATGCGCATGTTCCAGCTGAGAGAAAGAAATAAGGAGAACGTAGATTGGTTGTTTGTGCACTGTTGCTCTGCATGCTGTGGGAGATAGAGAGAGAGAGAGAGAAAGAGTGTGCTGCTGCGCATGATACATGTGTTGATTCTCTATGCTGGGTGGGTGTGCTACCATGACAAGAAAGAAAGAAAGGAAGGAAGAGGAAAGGAAAAGAAGAAGGGAAGGAAGAGGGATCGCATGGTGGTTCTTGCATTTTTCAGTGGTTTCTCCAAGGGTAACCCCTGATCTCGTTCGTTTAGTCGTGAATTCTTGTATTTAGGTAATGTCAGTATTACATCGGTTTAGGGCAATCTGTAGTGCCCGACTAGTTCGAGGACGATAACTACGATTTCTGACCTAGCCGTCTCCTAGAGAGTTGTATATGTCGTCATTAGCTTTCTATAGGTTCTTGGATCAGGTCGTTTGGATGAGCGGATCATGAGATATGAGTTTTGTAGTATCACGGTTCTGCAATTCTGTCAGAATTCTGACAGTTATTGTTATTTGGTCATTAGAAAATATATAATGAATTATTTAGGGAATCTCAGCAAAACTAAAGTTGTAGGTATTTTAATAAGGTTTCCAGAAAGCTAGAGAACGTAAATTTTGGATATTTGTACTGAAAGATATGTGAGTTTTAGTATCGCTGTCCAGAACCCCTGACGAGATTTAGTAGTTCTATTAATCTGTTTGGTAAGGATAGAAGATGGATGAATCTGGAAAGCTCACCAACTAGGTTTATGTAGATAAATTAATAAGCTTTCTAGAGAATCAAAGAACACCCTTTTTGGATAAGTAGGCGAAAAGTTACAAATTTTAGAAGAGGACTGTTGTGCTTTAGGACAGATGGTTGTTCATGAGAGTTAATGTGAGACCCCGGGGAATTTAGCTTATAATGCTTAGTCTTCCAATTGACCCTAGCATCACAAACAAAATATCCCATGGCTCGGGACAATGTGTACCTCCCAGAAGTGCGGTATACACACCCTTTTACAAAATCATGCATCAATTCTATACAAGCACAGAACCGAAGCAAGAACTTAACCAAATAAAAGACATACATAATAGAGTTCTTACAAAAGGGGCCGACCGGCCAAATCACAAGCTAAAGAGCTAAATAAATAGTGGAAGCAAAAGCCATAAGACGGCGATAAATCAAAGCCATACGGTTTGCCTTTAAGCCCACAAGGCAATCGACCGGGCCACCAGCTAGTCGTCAAAGTCGAAGTCCGTCTCACGATAGTCGATCCCTTGGGGATCAACCTCCTCTGCAACAATTAATTAAGCAAAGCAAATGAGTACAAAATGTACTCGCAAGACTTACGTGTAGTGTAACAACCTATACATATGCTACATGCAAGTTTAATCAATGGAGAAGGCTCTACGTTCATTTTCAGCATAAAGCAGGTTTTCATTTGCAATAATGTAGTAATTTGAAAGCAATCTTGCAATCTGTTTTTAATGTTCAAATAACAGCGAGTAACAATAGATAAATGACAACAACAACCTGAAAGTGACTAACCCAATAGCCACCCCAACACTAGCACGAATTACCAATTCATACCACCCATAACAAGTTTTAATTAAGAGGTTATAGTCTAGTTCTTGCACGACCTTACCAAGCATGTCCATAACCTAGGATGAGGCTATTCGAATAGTTTGAACCCTGCAAGGGTGTACCAATGTACCCACACGTCAGACCGCATTTTTGCCACAAGATTAAGCACACTACCTTTGGTATGCCGGCACGGCTATGTCCTACGAGGCATTTCCAATGGATTGTGCTAATTAAGAGTCGCACGTATGGGGGTTATCACCTAGTGCACCGCCTCTACGGGCTCCCACTAAGGACCCATACGAAGAGTAGGATGCACCGGCCCAGCCTAAGCAACTGCGGGTGCTCCTCTCCTTTCCCAACAACGAACATTTTTCTTTACAATGACTCATTAATTAACACCCCCAAAAGTACTTAGTCAGGAGAGGTCCCATATCCCCCTGGTGTGGTTAGCACGCAATAATCGCTTGGCTTAGTAACACAAGTAACTCGGTCCTTGTGGACTTAGGCACCATTCCAATCACACCCAACAGATCACACCATTATCCATTGTGCCCAAGTCAATAACAATTTGTTTTCAGTTTTGACTTTACAAATTAACAAAGCACAAAGTGCTAAACATAATGGAATAATAATAAGATTTGTGTGATTAAGATCATCGACTAAGTCAATGACCGCCCAATTCTACCGATAGCTAAGCATTTCTAAGCATGACACCGTAAAGAGAATAAAAGAGCATAATTCAATCACCGGGCTCTAATTCACCGACGAGATTAATAACTTATGGTTAGTGGTAGGGGATAACAATTTAAGGGCAACCATGCAATAGGAATAACTACCTCTAATCGGGAAAATTACTTTGACACAAAAGCATGCATGTATATACAATTTGTAAACAAAGTAATAGACTTTAAAAGTAATGGGATTGATATGATCAAACTGCTTGCCTTGCTGGAGATGCTCAATATGCTACAGAGGATCACTCTCGTAATCGACGAACTCGTCGGCACCTAACGAAAGAACGAAAAGAACCGATAAGGACAAAGAACACCAAAAAGGCACAAAAACCAACTTCGACGAAAGGCCAAGAAATTTTTACAGCAGGTAGAGCATGATTTTTCACAAATTTAGCAATAAGAACCAATTGATTTGGATACTCAATGCTAAAGTTATGACCAAAACAAGTTTGGCTGGTTGGAAAAATGCTGAAAAATTCACCTCGGGTACTGTTCACACGAAATTAAATTTTTAGCACAAATTTTCAGAAAGGTGTTGCACCTGAAATTTTTATGGTAAACAGAGCACCACATGAGATGAACAACACAATTGAATTCACCTCATTTAGAGCTAGGATGCATTTTCTATGATTTTACAAAGACATGAAAAAGAGCACAAGTTAAATGCAACCACAAAAATAGTAGCATGCCTAAAACCTATTCTATAATTAAGCAAACTAATAGAGGAAACCAACTGTGACGAACCACCCTGTGATATCTGACAAATGTCAGGAGGACCCCTTTTTTTGCGGTACTTCAGGGGAGGTCTACGGGACCTCCCAGAGGTCTGCAAGACCTCCCGGAGGTCGTGGCCAACCACCGGCCGAGGTCCACGGGACCACCGGGGAGGTCTTGGGACCTCCCGGAGGTCGTGGCCAACCACCGGCCAGTAGCACCTCTTAGTATATCACGAGAGGGTCAAGCGAGGACCTCCCGAGCTAAGTCGTGGGACCTCACGGAGGTCCCCTGCATGCACCGAGCTAGTCCCAGGAGCAGTTGGCTAGCTACGCCTGATCCGGCACAAGTGTAATCAAATCCATACACAAGCTAAGAGGAGCAAGAGACAAAACAATAAATATAAATATATTAAGGACCAAACCGCCAAGCTTCTTCTGGGAGATGCCTCAAGGGCTACAAGCAGAATAACAAGACGGTGGAAAGCAAAGCTTCAGCGATAGGTCAACCGATCGACCCAGCTGCTCGAGTGGAGGGCGTCCCCTAGGTCTCAAGGTCTCCAAAGACCTCTTCTTCATTGAGCTTTGAGCTCCTGGAACCTCCTGCATTGCTGATATGAGCAGAGGGCAAAAGTCATGAGTACATTGAATGTACTCGACAAGCCGTGAGGAATGTATGCATTAGATAATTATGCAAGGCTTGCCAAAAGAGTGTTGTAAGGTTAGTTGCATAAAGCAGTGTTTGACAATAAGTAATAAGTAGATTGAAAAGCTCAAGTTAAAACATTAGTACATAAATACATTTTATTTCAAAAGGCGGTGAGCACAGCTCACACAAAAGACACCTGGAGCACCCACTCGGGACTACCCAAGCCAACCGTGGGAGGTCTAGTCATACCCATGACCGGGACCTCTCCCACGACCACCTGAGCACCCACTCGAGTTCCCCAACCAGCCCTGGACCAACTAGTGAGCCGGCCATGACCCCTCTGGAGCCGGCCAAGGTCTCTTCAAGGCAAAGCCATGACCTCTCACCCAAGTGTCCAGGAGCACAAGTTCACAAAGCTACCCTTGCACCATTTCATGAGCATGTCCATAACCAAGAACTTGGCTATTGAATAGATTTTACACTCTGCAGAGGTGTACAACTTTACCCACAATCCACGATCTCTCGGTGAGGCGGGTTCGGTCACCCTTGCTCACTTAGAAGGTGGCGGTCTGACAATGCGACAAGGCTTTTACAAAGCTTTGAATTGACTCGAGCTGCCCGCTAAGGTTTCGCCAATCCCCCTTTGGTCTAGAAGTCCGCAGGTTATGGGGTGCCCCTCTTGCGCCAACGAATCACACGCTCAACCCAGCCCCCCAAGCCAATCCATTGCTAATTAT
>JAYEVD010000629.1:0-101427 GCA_036346405.1 Phyllostachys edulis | reverse complement strand
GTTTCAACAAAAACCATCCGTGTTATTCCGTATCATAGACGGTTTTTGAACTGTCTCGTGATAACGCCTATTATCACAGATGGTTCAAAACCGCCTGTGATGAGGCTTCGTAGTAGTGTCTCCCCGCCTGTGATGAAACTATTAGATGTTGAGAGTATGATGTTGTCATGGTTCTGGTCAAATTGACTATGATGACACCGAGGGTGATGGGTCGGGATGGATGATGATCCTGTTGTGGTTATTGTTGGAGCTCTCCGTGCATGTGTAGTCTGTTGAGTTATTTGGTTTGAGTAGAATATAGATGGCGTTGGGGAGAAATATGATGGTTACTGGTTTGGTAGATTGGGCTAAGGATGCCGATGATAGTGGTTGAGGTGTGATGGTGATGCTGCGAGGTGGTGGTTGTCGCCTCTTTCGGTTCTTCCTTTGTGGCTTGACGGCTGCCGGTCCTTGTTGGTCTGATCTCCTCGATCCGTCATCTTCCCTCTACCTTGTGCTCCCCTTCTTCTACGTGGGTGCTTAGGCGATGATGCTGCTCGAGCTTGCTTTGGTTGGCTTGTGTGATGGCTATGAGTGAAATCGATGTGGGGTTGCTTGGCATCGAGAGGAATGAGGGGCGGTGCCTTTCTTTGGTGGTCTTTGTGCTTGTGAAAGGCCCGTGAGAATGGCTTGGCTTGACTAGGAGAAAGGAAATGGTGGCTTGTGTGAGGCCTTGGGAAGGAGGAATAGGTGGCTTTATCCAAGGGAATGGCTACGATCGCCTTTATCTCTTGCATCCTGATTCCCTTTTCCATGATCCTATCCCTTTGCCCTCACTGTGAACTATTGAGACATGTACCTTGGTCTAGAGGGTGGTTTGGCCACGATAATTTGGGTTTTCTCGCGGTAGAAATAAGTTGATGCAATGTGGGTGTTGGATTCTAATAACGGATGATGAAACCCACAAAAGTAAAAGGTGCCGATTAATCTAGGTTATTCGGTATCTTGATGATCGAGGCCGATTTGACCTAGGTTGACATGGGAATCCCATCGAAGCCGAAATCGACGACAATCTCTTCTTAATCTAAATCCTATTTACAACATTTGGTTTGCTAATTGCTTCCTATGTTTTTTGACTTAACGATGTACATGTGGATCGATGGGTGGTTCGATGGTTTGGCAATACATGGATGGACAAGGAGGGTTTCAAATGATATGCATGCAATAATTTGGATTGTAATTTAATTAAGTGTTGTAAGTTATATTTTGATCTATTGTAAATCAATCTTGTAATAAGTATTGAGTTTGTAAAATATTATTTTTTTGTTTTGCAATTAATTCTTGTATGTTTTTTCCGACTTAATTAACTAGTGAAATCAAGTTTGAGATTATGTTAATGCTACCTTTCGCTTTGCAATGGATTTTTATAATATATTCTGATTTTAAATTAATGTTGTAGGCTCGCTTAAAGAATGAACTCTTGTAAGTTAATTTCGAGTGTTCATGAATACTCTACTCTTGCTTGTAAACTACATTTATTCTTTAATGTAATGAACTTCGTAATTAATCCGAGCTTGTATTACTCTACTTTTGCTTATAATGACACTATCGTATGTTGATCCAATGTAAAGAATTATTGTAATTCAATTTTTGGTTTGATTTTATTGTTTAGCTTGCGCTTGTAAAAGATTCTTGTAAAGGACTTTGAGATCGAAGGATGATTTATTCTCGCGAGAAAAAAAATATTTGCAAATTTTGTTGTCGAACCTGTGGATAAGATTATTTAATAGGAACTTTGTTTAGCAAAGCGATTGATATTAATATGTGTGGAGATCATGTGGATATGATCCTAATCTTAGTATGTTGAACAATTGGCAATAGCATTGAGGTGTTTGGTGAAACCCTCGCTTTGCAGAAGTCTCGTCTTTGTTGGATCTCGGTGAGCGTACCACGCCACATTGGCGGTCCAGACTCCGCGAACCTAATCGAGCTCAGGCTAAGGGTCACGGTCGAGGCCAATGGCGCAATCGAGCCGCCATAAGAGATTTCGGATTTCAAGTTGGAATTTTGGCTAAGTCTCACATTGGCGGTCGGGCCACCAGCAGTGGCCAGATCGATCAGTAGGCGATCGGAGCCTAGCCAAAGTGGCGATCTAACTAGTTTTGGCTTGTTCATCGGCCAACCGGCAGTGATGATTGTTTGGTTATGTCAAGTTCATGGGTTTTGGCAGCATATATGTTGCATGATGCATGTTTTGACTAACGTGGGTCAAGTTGTGAATAACTTGTTCTCAAATCGATTTCTTTGTCTATTGTTGTGCAAGTTGCTTGGAGGTCAATGACGGTCAACTCATGAGATGATCGTGACTAAGCTTGGAGAGCTAAGGTCCGTAACGATCGTGGATGCAGAGCGAGGTCAATGGAGTTAAGCATGGCGCAAGAGGACAAATGTGACCGAACGGGCGCTCGATCTGACGAGTTGGTTCAAGCTGCCCGGGCCGGGTGCAAGTGCCATGGTGGTTTCGATGGGGCCGAATGGGAGAGACTTGCCGACATGATGAGAGCCGTTGGATCAACCTACACGGCGTAGTATGGAAGTGCTTCACGAAGATGGGACTCGGTCTTTGCAAAAGATCGAGAAGGGGTATTTTAATTTTACCAAATACCCTTGTGACCTTTTGCCAACCCACGCAAGACGGTGCATGGAGAAGCGGATTAGGTTAAGAGGAGATGAAGACATGCTTTAAAATACGTGCGCAGTGATCCGCTTTGTGTGTGGGCTTAACAGGGCCCATTAGGGTTCAATCTTCTAGAAGGTCTAAGCCTCCACTATAAATAGAGGAGGGAGGTGGTCTGCACTCTCTCAACCCTTCATTTTGGAAATCCTAGCTTTGGTTGTTAGGCTTGGAGAGATTAGTGGGAGGTTAAGGTTCTAGAGAGATGGATTGATTTGAGTGCTCAAGTGTTGAGCTTTATCCTCCATGGTGGAGTGGTCAGAAACACACAATCTATCTAATCAATCCATGCAAGATTTGCCCCAAGTTGAGTTCGTTATTATTCTTGCTCTCTTTTGATGCCTTTAGGATTTTTGGTGTTTCTTAGGTTTTATTTGGGATCTTGCTGTGATCTTGCTTTTGTCGGGACGGGATATGATCTAAGGCCATCTTGATCATCATCCACCCATGAGCAAGCTTTTAGATCTAGTTTTGATTTTGCCCGGTTTTGTGAAAGAAATGGTGATTTTAGGGGTTTTGCTCTTGAGGGCTTTTGGCTTGATTCTTTTCTCGTGATTGAGGATGCTATGACGATGGGAGGCATCCTTGTTTATCTTGGATTGATTCCTCCCACGAAATCATCTCAATCATCGCTTTTCATTTTTGACTTGGTTTTGGAGCACCATTCGCTCAAACCGAAAAAGATAGGAACTTTGGCATAGATCTCTGCGATCCTTGATTGGAATAGGTTCCTAATATGGTGTGTGTCAAGTTTCGTGGAGTTTGACCTTGTAGATCAAAAGTTAGATCAATTTGTGTCTTGAATCGCGGGCTATTTTTACTGCTCGAATCGATCGGTTAGATCATATTTCAACGCTGGTCGAACGCCCAGCGACCGATCACAAGATTTGCCGCCACGGCCCGACCAGCTTATACACGATCCGACTGCATGCCTAAGGTTTGAACTCCTGCTTGGTCTCTTGCTTTGGGGTTTTGGTTCTGGATTCAATACAAGTCTTTCAACAGACTTGTAGATTGATCTTCATAGGTTCCATAGCCATCAAGTGAAATTGGTGTTGAATTCGATCAAAGTGAAAAAAGTGAGCGTGTTCTATTCACCCCCTCCCTGGTTCCTCTCCTCCACGATTAGTCCAGTCAAGACCATGGCAGAGCGGCTGACGCTGTCGGGCCGCTAACGTGGATTTGAGCCACTCCTACGGCCAAGCTCTTTCTCCACGATTAGTCCAACAGTATGTTCTATGTTCTATGTGACATTATCACTGCTTTCAATTAATGGAATTGATGGAAAAAAAAAAAAGTACAGTGTTGTTGCGATGAACGAAATTGTTGAATCTCTAGTTTCCTTTCCTTTGCCAATTGTGAAAAATTGATGTCATTGATTGCCTTGTCAATTGTGAATGTTTTCGCTTTGATTGGATTTAATAGTTGTTGAATGCATAATTGTGATTTTTGTTTGATTGTTGTTGGCTTGCTTACTCATGTGATCAAGAATAAGAATGTGAATGGAAATCCTAGAATTTTGTTAGTTCTCTTTGTCAAGCTGAAATTTCGAGGATTCAAGGGTTCTTCCATCGGAGCATCACTTGACTCTAAGATCTTCTCCAACACTCGCCACATCCGCCTCCGCCGCCACTTCACTCTCCAATGAGCCCGAGCTCGATTCCATTCGCCTTGAGCATCTCCTAGCACCCCTTGACCTCCCCTACCTCGATTTGTACTCTCTTCTTCTCCGTGTCGCCGCCCGTTGGAGCACCGTCTTGCCCATGGTCGCCGCCACCGCCAAGCCGAGTCGCCTCGGCTTCCTCAGCACACAGGTCCCGCCTTCGGTCTCCTTCTACTCATCGCCTCCTAAATATCAACCAATCCACCCTCTGGCCGTAGCCCTCCATTCACCTCCACTGCCTGCCGTTCATCACCTCCCGTGCACGGCCCGGCTCCGGTCAAGCCACTACCTCCTTCGGTTCACCCCACCTCTCCGGTTCCATTTCACCATAACGCGCTTGCCACTCCACCTCCGTGACGACCACCGCCACATTTCAAATTCGAGCCTCCCTATCACCCTCCTTGAACTCCCCTGTATATTTCTCTCTTCCTTTTATTAGTTAGGATCCACTTGTAAGATGTTAGAGTTGCTAATTGATCTTGTAACTAAACCACTCTAGAGTTTTAACAAAAAAAATTGAAGTTTAAAGGTTTGTGTGAAGATTAGCACTTCAATTCTGAAGAAGTGTGCAAGGTATAAATCTGTTTTGACATTAGGCCAGTCCTTGAGATACTAAGTCAAAGGATCAGTGAGTGGGTTTAACATGTGTTAGTCAAGTGCGATGAGTTAAAAATGTTTTGTCAAGCTTAGCAACTTTTGATGTACCAATTAAACAGAGGAGATGTTAGATGAAAAATCTGAAAAGACTATACCAAAACTAGTAGTTAACAATTCTATTTGATCCATTTAGCCTTAGATATTAAGCTAACAAAGACAAGGCAACAGGATAATGTTTACGTGTTATGAATGGTTGGTAATCGAAAAGTGTGAGAATGCAATGTTTGTGAGAATGTGTGTTGGACCGAAAAGCGACTAGAGGGGTGAATAGGAGCACAATCACTTTTTCACCAAGATCGGATTCAACACGAATTTCACTCCAAGAGCTATGGAAGCTATGAAGATCAATATTCATGTCAAATGAAAGACTTGTATTGAATCCGATCCAAAACCCCAAAGCATAAGATCAAAAGCTCAAATCACGAAGCTCGATGGTCCGACGATTTGTATCTGGTTCGACCGGAGCCTTGAGCGGTCTCGACCGCTACCACAAAGCTGAGCGAACTGGTCAAGAACAGAGAAATAGCCCAAACTAAATCTGGTCAAAGGTCAAACCGGCGTCAGAGAATAATCGACGATTTCTTCCAAAGCGAGAATGTTTCAAAAACCAAAACTCAAATCGGTCTAACTTTTGATCTATGAGGCCAAACTCCACAAAACTTGAGACACACCTTCTCTAAGATATTAGGAACCTATTCCAATAAAGGATCGCATAGATCCATGCCAAAGTTCCTATCTTTTTCATATTAAACGAAGTGTGCTCCAAAGCCGAGTCAAAATCGAAATTTGATCTAGAGACTTGCTCGTGGGTGATTGATGATCAAGATGATCCTAGATGTGTTCCCACATGTCACAACAAGCTAGATCAAGGTAAGAAACCAAAAAACTCAAGCAGATCAAGAAAAGCCCCAAAATCATCAAATAGAAAGGAAGAACACAAAAGGACTTAGCTTGTGAAATCTGGTTGGATTGATTTGAGATAGATGATTGTTGGTTTACAGCCACTCCATCTACGAGGACAAAGCTCACCATGTGAGCACACACTCAATCCAAACCCTAGAAACCCTAGCTCTCCTCTATTCTCCTCAAAACCCTAAAACACAAAATAGGGCAACAAATGCAAGAGCTCTAGGCTGCTGGACAGCCCCTCCTTTATATAGTGGGGACTAGCATCTAGGGAATATTCCATTAGAGCACCCATTAGACCCAACACACAAATAGGTTACACACACGCACGCATCTCAAAGCGTCGTCTTCATCTTCGCTTGACCTAAACCGCTTCTCCATACACCGTCCCGCGCCGCGGTTTAGCTAAGGCCAAGAAGATGGTTTTGCACACCACCACTTACCACTTTTCCGGTATAGAGCAATTTCCCAAAATGCCCCTCTACCGACCTTTTGCGATTCCTTCGCCTCGAAGCATCTCCCATGCTCCGTCTTCATCCATGTGATCCCAATGACTTCCGTCAAGCCTCTCGCGTTGGATGCCACCGAACCGTCCTCTGGTCTATCGGGACCAAGTCACTGGCGCACCACATGTCTCACCACCGGTAGTTTCCGCTCCGGTTCCTTGTCTTCTCGGTTTGTAAGCACTCTGCTAGCCTTAGTCATCTTCTAGCACAACCTCGATCGTTCCGGACCTCGGTTCTCCTAACCTAGTCCCGATCTAGTCCGCCACCATGACCTAGCTCTAGTGTCCTTTACAAAGCCCTTTGGTCAAACTTTGCCTTCTATGGTTCTTGTCCATCTTATGCCTTGTTTGAGTCCAACCATCTCACTCGACATCCACGACCGTTCTCGGACCTTGGTTCTCCTAATCAAGTCCGGTCCTCCTCGTCGCTGACCATAGTTGACTCCAAGCCATCTGCACAACAATAGACCAAGCAACCATTTTCGGACACAAGTTCTTCACAACTTGACCCATGTTAGCTAAAACATGCATCATGCAACATCTATGTAATGAAACCCATGATCTTGACCTAACCAACAAACATACGCCGCTAAGTTAGTGAACCAAGCCAAAACGCCGAATAGCCACTTTGGTCGACCGCCCATAATATGGCCTCGATCACAACCAAAGGGCGGCCCGACCGCCCACTTGGGACTTAGCCAAATTTCCATCCCGAAAACCAAAACTCTCTCGAATTTTCAAACGAATAGAAGTTTTGCCTAGAGGCTCCAAAATTATGAGACCAAGTCGAAGAAGAACCTCTCACTTGCCTACACCTCTATTTTTGGTCCAACTCAAAAATCCAAAGTCACCTTAATGGTCGGTTCGACCGCTCGAGGTAGCTTGGTCATCACCGACCACCTTGGCGATCGATCGCCACCATGGCGGTCAGACCATCGATCACCAAACTGAAAAACAAATCGAGGCATGGCTCGGTCGACTCTCCCATGGCGGTCGAGACCGCTAGAGGCTGACAAGACTAAACCTCGTCGAAGCGGGTGATTCATAAACCCTCAACGCCATTGCCAATTGTCTCGTCATCCTAAGATTGTGGGCATATCCCCATGATATCCACAATGTGTCATTCAAATGGGGAAGACTCATTCAAATTTCAGGTTGACAAAGAGAACTAACAAAATTCCAGATTTCCATTCACATTCTTATTCTTGATCACACGACAATAGCAAGCCAACAACAAATCAAACAAAAATCATAATTATGCATTCAACAACTATTAAATCCAAGTCAAAGCGAACATTCACAATTGACAAGGCACGGATGACATCAAATTTTCACAATTGGCAAAGAAAAGGAAACTAGAGATTCAACAATTTCATTCATCGCAACAATACGGTACATTTTTCCATCAATTCCATTCATTGCGGCGATGATAATGTCACATAGAACATAGAACATGCGAATGGACTAATCATGGAGGCGGATCTTGGCCGAGTGGCTCAAATCACGTTGGCGGCGTTAGCCGTCATTGCCGCTCAGTCGTGGTGCGAATCGACTAATCGTGGAGGAGGAAGGCAGGAGGCGTTGGTCAGGTAGGCCGACGGCCGTGAGAAGGCCTGGCTGAGAGCGAGGAGCTGGCCGGAGCCATAAGGCTGCAGATAGTGGGCTTGCTGTGGAACCAGCTTAAGAGGCGTAGCGGTGGGAAGTCAGCAGCCCAGCGGCGCGTGGCAAGGGCGGGCAATGGAACGGCAGCATGAGGAGCCGAGGAGGCTGGAGGCCGGTGAGGACGGCCTCTTGGAACCGAGTGCACGAGAGAGAAATAAGAGATTGGGGATAAATAGGATGGGGAATGAAGCGAGAAAGAAGGAGGTGACTTGAGTCAACGGCCACGCGCGGATGCCACGTCGGACTAAACCGCCTTTAACGCGCGGGGGACTTCTTGCTGTTTGCGGTATTGATCTTCAAGGATCGTTATATCCCAGATTTAAGTTGAGGGCGAAAATTAATTATCGAGATATAATTGAGAAATGAAACCTATACTTAATGTACTTAATCCTGTGGGAAATGGAAACTTTCCTGGGAAGTTTTCTATTTAGCCTGGTCCACTTCACGTAGCCATGTAGTTTTGGGAAATGGAAACTTTCCTGGTCTACTTCACGTAGCCTCCTCTCATCATGACATGTCCAATCCATGTGGCGAAAGCGGCATCGCTAGCGATTGGCGTGCTGGCCCGTTTTGGCAGTTTCCGCCAAATGTAACTTAGTGGAGTTTTTTTTAAATCAAATTTGGTGTAAACTTAAAGGTGCACTGGCTGACGTTTGAGATAGTACATATCAAAGTACTTTGAAAGTTACATGTTCCAAGGACTTTGTGGCTTAAGATGTGTATCGATCGTGTCGTCGGTGCCATCTCATCTCAAGATTCGCACGAGCAATTAGGTGTGAAAGCGATCGCAATTTGGTTGTTCCTATATGTCGTCTTGTCCCATTGGCCATGACAGTGGAGTACGAGGTCTTCTAATGTCGTTTGCACACAAGTAGTGTATATATAATGGGCACGGGCACGGGCACGGGCACGGGTAATATTTTGGATCTTGTGTCCGACTAAGACGTTTCGTATCGGACCAGTGATACTAGCATCTGAACATAAAAGAGACTGACACGGATGATACTAGCATCCGGACATAAAGGAGACTAGCGCGGCCGATGACCATAGGTCTGTACGCTATTGCAACTTTCTTTTTTCAAAGTAAATTGCGCCGTGGGCTGTGGGTCAAGCCGTGACGTTTTGACTTGTGTCATCTTGGCATAAGGCACATATCTAGTTGCAAAAAGACATACATCTATCTAATCACAAAATCACTCACCGAGTCACCGGTCACCTAGACTATGTAAGAGTGCAAAGAAGCAAAAGATTGCCAGATAGGCTTCAATTGGGCCTCCTTTGATTTTGGAGATGACTTTAAGATTTCTGCTCTTTTATTCTATTCGTTTTCTTTCTCTCTTTTTTAATTGGGTAATGTTGCATCTGCAGAAAAAAAAATGTTGCATCCTGTTCACGACGATATTGCAATTTTTCCAACGCGTTTTGTTTATCCCGCGCTTCGCTCGAGCGCCTGACGACATCGCATGCCTTGCGGCGCCTCGCTCGCTAAACACCCTAGCATTCAAGGCTCTGAAGGCCGACGACGACATATCGCCACTGCGACGCCACCACTTGCACCTTGCTCCGAGCACTCGGCGACACCCGCATACTGTGGTGCCCGCTTCATGCGTCGCTTCGCTCCTGGCGCCCGAAGCAACGCCATACGCGCCTATAAAC
The DNA here is from genome assembly GCA_036346405.1 of Phyllostachys edulis. Lineage (NCBI taxonomy): Eukaryota > Viridiplantae > Streptophyta > Magnoliopsida > Poales > Poaceae > Phyllostachys > Phyllostachys edulis. The sequence goes on along the minus strand of JAYEVD010000629.1, from coordinate 91,665 downwards.
ATACGCTCTCGAGCATCAAATGCCTCAGAACCTAAGCGTGCTGCACCCGCTCCGCAAGGCTACAGTCCCAAGCGCCAAGACCCTACAACAAAACATCATGCGGCCTAAGCGTACGGCGAAGGCTGGGCCTTCGCATCCGCTTCACCCATCGCTCCTTTCGAATCAACATGTTCACAAAGAATCGAGAACTAGGAAGAGAGGGTGGTCAAAACCGCGACCATTTTCCTCGGAGGAAAAGGCGCTGATTTCTTCGCCGGGGCGTGTCGCTTTCTTGAACGCCCACCTCACTTCGGTCAAGAGCCAAGTCACCCATAGCAAGTGGAGCGACTCAAGACTACCCCTTTGGGCATTCGTCTTAAACGCTAAAGGCCAGGGGGGCTAGTGTTGGAAGAATAATTTTACCCTTCCGCTAACATGCCTGCTCTGCAGGAAACACTCACATACAAATCACAGGACTACAATTATGCCTAGAAAAGACTATATTACCCCTTACTTGTACTCATAGAGTAGCTATCCCCAAGGGGTATTTTGGTCATTATGTACAGGCCCAAGAGCCTATAAATATCTCATGTGTGTCTCATTTCAAGGAAGAGCTCTCTGAAGCAATAAAGAAGCATGTTCAAACTAGTGAGCCCTCGGGGCTCCTCTCCCGAGATAACCCCCACCGACTCACCGACAGAGTAAGGCGGTCCTCTGGTTCCCGAACCTATATAAATCCTCGTGTTATTTTTTACTCTAGAGCGATGGTCCGTCGGATGGCCGACGTCCACCCCCTCACTCGTGTTCGATTTTTACACCTACAACATTATTTATGCCATCCGGGAAATAATAATCTGATACATAAGGTTACAGCTTAAAACAAAATATAAGAGATGCTCAGTAGGAGCAGGACCAAGCTCGATAGGAGCTGAATCTATACTATTAATGCAACTCGTGCAAGAAAATGATATCTTTACTAAATTAAGGGATAAGTTGGAGATTGCTACAAACAATTATCCACTTAGCAATGTCAAATATGTCCCACACAATTTATGCAATTTTTTATATGTTTACAATTTGGTAAAACATTTTAAATGCATGAAACGAGTACAAGATAGTAAATGTTAATTTTATCTATTCATTAGATAATTTTATAAATTTTCCAAAAATTTCCTAGTATTTCTAGGATTTTCATGGTCTAGGAGCAATTTTTAGAGTTACTAAACCAATTAATTAATTTCTCAAACCCATCACGGCCCAACTGACGGCTAGAGTTTTTAACCCTAGCCCCGCTCGGTGTTCTCATGCCACACAAATGACGGCGGCTATAGGCACGCAACCGGAGGCGGCGGGTGGCCGATTTAGCCTTTTTTTCATAATTAGGTTTTGTAAATGAAACGTTCATGTCACTGTCACTGGTCAGCGCCATCCAACGTGGCGTCAAGGTGGTTGATGTTAGATATGGCTCCACGCTGAACACCAGCAGACATGGCTCCACGATGCTTCACATTGCAAGTGGCACTATGCTCAGCACCAGCTGGCGTTGGCATGTTAACACTCAGCGTCATTTATATCGGCGCTGAAAAAAGGGGCCATATTTGAAAATAGTTTTTGTATGGATCTATATCTAAAATACATTAAAATAGGCTAATTTATATTTTTAAAAAATTCATATACTGATTGTATCAACTAAGAGATATCTAATAGTTAAAGATAATCTTATCTCTAATATATGCTACATTATATATAGAGACAACATCTTCAATAGATAGTCTCTAGTATATTCTTCAATATTTATAGTTTATAATTTTCCTTTGAAGCGGACTATATATCAACTAGAGTAAATTAATATATCATATCTTGTCTCGCATATCGGCATACTTCTTCAAAAAAGATGACATGTGCTCTCCTCCACATATAATTTTATTGATATAGTATAGCTAAGAGATGACAATAATTTGTAGATGGAATTGGTAGGACTATCTCGTATGTACCTTGACAAATTCATCGGGAAAATGCCTTGTACTAGATGATCACTGGTCACAATGGGAACACTTGATAAAGAAGGGGTGAAAAACCTCACCCTGCATATAAACAAGCAATGCAATGCAAATTCAACACTTGATAAATACCTGCAAGCAAGTAGAAAGATGAACAGTCATAGGAAACACAGACTCATCACAATCCACAATACACTGATGTGTAATGTGTTAAACATGGGACGAAATGTCATTAACATCACCAGCGTAGCATCACTGCCCCAACTTACACTAACCATGCATTGCATCATCAGTCATCACGACCTCATACTTCTGTCTGCAAGTTAAACCTAAAACATTCCAGATCCATCCATTCATCCACACGGATGGCAAATGCACAGCGGAACCACATTTAATTTAGCGAAGCAGTTCACAACGGCCCAAGAAAGTCACCAGCCAGCGTAGCAAGGAGCTGGAACTGGCGATCAGCTTCCATCCAGCGGAACCCCATGACCTTGAAACGCACAACAGTGTCCTTCTCCAGCTTCAGTGGTCATTCATGAACATGGGGTTCTCCCCACCAATGTACTTGTAGTCGCTCATCGTCTTCTCTGACAGAAAGATGCTTTCTATTGGTCCAGATTTGAGGAACACACCATGCTTGAGGATCTTCTCCACAGAGCCAACTAAGATCTCACCCTTCATAGGCTTTTGTGTGATGCAGGTGAACCTGACCGGGAACAGAACGTCCCCAGTCAGTTCACGTACTTTCCCTTCAGATATTGCTCTCAGCTCATTGACGGCAATGTAGTAGCCATGCTCCTTGGAGGCCTTCCTGTTTGCTATGTCCTCCAGAAGACGCACAATGATCGCCTTGCGGAGCAAGAGACCCTTGGGATTCAGCTGGCTAGTTGAGATCAACACATTCCAAGACATCTCCGCCTGAAGGAAAACCATGGTTGATTACCTACCAGAACCATTTATACAAGATATCAGCCTTTAGTGGTGCAACAATCCTTCACTGAAAATTACAGAGAAACATGCTTAAGAGATTACAGGGCAAAACTAAAAATGGCATTCCTTCTGTTATAAAGGACATAAAATTGCACATTTACAGTTGATACTACATTTAAAGCTCAATTTTATGGTTTTACTTCTATATTATAGATTTTCAGGAATTTATTACCTATTGCTATGCATCTTACACAGTTCTAAAAAAGGGAGTTTTTGATCAATTTTTTTATTAAAAAATGTACCAAAGAGTTGTGCTCCAGCATCCTCATATGAAAATGTAGCATTTGCCAGTTTTAATTTCCTTTTTGATAAATTGCCACCACTAAGCTCAAATATCTGAGATTTGCCACTATGGGCCAGTATTTTCGATTTTTTGGCCTAAAATCCACTCTAAAATGTTGCATTTACCCTCCTTATTGGCTAGGTGGAGCCAGACCTGGTCGCACGAAGCGCTCGAGCCCGACCATCAACAAGTAGGCCTGCTAATGGTTTAGAACCCAACCCAACAACAACTTGCATTATCCCAAACCAACCCAATCCACTAATCATCTATCAGGACATAACCCAACCCACATAATACTTGGACCCAACCCAACCCACATAATACTTCAACCCAACCCAAACCAAACCAAACCAATTCCCTAATATAGGTTCAACCCATTTCAACCCACATGGAGCCAGTCGGCTAGATGGAGCGGAGGAACAAGGACTTCACCCACATGGAGCCGGTCGGCGGACGCATGGTCAACATGCTCCAGGGCCTCGAGTCTTGTTCCTCAAGCCTACTCATCTGGTTTGTGGACATTATCGGTCCAAATTCGGTGGTGTGGTCTTCAGAATCCACTCCAATGATCGACATAGACAGGTATGAATCTTGAATCAAGGTTGACAATCAGCTGGAATACAATACAGAAGTCAAAAACATTCTTTTGTTTTGAAACCAAAGTAATCACTTCATTTCTACATTCAACTGAGATGTATCATACATGACTGGGCACAGCCAAGAGGCTTATCTAGTAGCTAACTAAATCATATCAGTAAAGTGGAGAGCCTGCCTAGATAAACGTATCAGTTCGCTGGAATCGGATAGTGAACAATACTTAGGATCCCTTCAGCAGAAGTAGTTGCTGTGCTCTGTCCTTCGTCAATATGAACAGACAGACCATCAATGTACAGCACCCCTAGGCTGTCAAGATTCATGGCTTCACTAACCAACAGATAATCAGTTTATAGTATGAGTCGATTGCAGCTGATCTGACTAGCAAGAAGTAATCTTTCCTTGTGAGGGAAGCTCTGAAGTATTGGACTTTTGGAGGTCTTTCTGCGAGGTACTAGATTTCATACCAAACAACGGCATCCTACAAAAGGAATTAAAATCAGTTGACAATGCACAGAACTGACATTCACTAAACAGGGTGAAATTAATTACTATGAGGCAAATGCCAACCTTAGCGAGACTCTGGTGAAGTATTTGTCTTCCTCACCTATAGTCTTTAGTGCAGCCTGCAGGAATTAACAACAGGAAATAAATCATGGCTGCAAAAATCAAATACTTTTTGCAGAAATGATGTAACACAGCAGTTAAAGAGAACTACAAGTGGTTCGGGTAAGTTGATGAAAGTAAAAAGCACACATAATAAAGTCAAAGAAGTCAAAGAACATAAGATTGCATATCATCAAGTCCTCTAAAACGCAAAAGGAACATATTACTTACCAACTGAAATGGGACCATGAGATCTGCTTCAGCTGTAGATTGGCGAGGTGGTAAGCGCATTAATTGGCGGCTTTCCTCAAGAAAACACTAGTTTATAAGCGTGATCATAAGTGTCAGAAAACAACCCAAAAGGATAAAATTGGACAAAATTGCATTGTACTAATGCAACCATGGAGATACATACATGTAAAAAGAAGGAAAGCAAAGATATTTCATAGATCAAGAAGTGCCTGCTTACCTGGAAAAAAATCACCTTTCGCTAGAAGAAAATAATCCTTCAATGCCTTCAAGTGACCACTGAGATCAGCACGTACAACCACTAGCTTTTACCAAAGGAAACAATAGGTGATATTCCTGTGCAATAAAACGTTGATAGAATACAAAATGCTTTAAGCCATCCAGTACCTGCCAGAGATGATTAGCTGCAATTGTACGTATTGAGCCAACAGCAGACTCAAACAGCCTTTTATGAAACTCAGAAGAATGCTGCAGAAACAAAAGCGGCCATATGCCCATATCAGAAGCACTTTAAAAAAGGATATGGATAAACAAAATGTTTGATACAGAAATATAAGGAAAGTGCATGCAACTAAAGAAGATGGTGATGTTTAAAACTTTAAATATTGACAGCAGGTAGTTGACAACTAACCTTTAGTTCCTTGAGCATGGCATCAATTTTATCTGCTTCAGCCTGTGGCAATAATCCTTCTGCACTAATGTTAGAGAAGTTCAGCAGCTCTTTAGACATCAGATTCAGAACCTCCTATGAAACTTTGCATTCTATGAGATCCATTCAAGATCTGACTTTGGTTAACAGGTTCCTGCAATGTAGCACCAGGACTAGGATTTCGAAGAACCCTTATTGCTTTGCCAGCGAAGAGAATTGATTCCGCAACTCGCATGTGGATATACTCAGGCAACATGTCCTGTCAGATAAGTTGCACAAAAAACAATGGACATGACTATCCATGATAACAAGTACTACCTTATATACATGCAATTCATAATAAGAATATAAGCATACCAATGACACATGAAATCCTGTGTGCCAACTAGTCAGGGATGTGTCTTTAGCTAATTTCTGCGTAAACTTATCAGCAACATCCGGCTGAGATGACGCATCCTCCCCATCCCTGTCGTCCTGTCTGAAAAGGAAGGCGAGAAGTTTAATATTGCAGGAATGGCATCATGGCTCAGCAGTTAGGAGTACTTTTATCATGCGAGAGGCAACTGATTCAATTTCCACTAAAGAATGTTGGGTTTAGATATTTCCAGCGAAGAGCTAGCTCCTATTATCTAGCTCAAAAATTGTCCCTCAGTTTGACAATATTACACTACTTGTGAATCATATTTAAAACTACCATAAAAAAAATTATTTGCTGATCTGAGGGGGGAAATAGTAAAGAAGGTAAATATATATAAGTTACAAGGAAATCTAGCATATATTCATATTAAAACCAAAACTTCAAAAGCGCTTGTGGATTTGGGCACCTCCAATTGACATGTTCCCATGCCATTTAGCAGGCCACAATGGATTGGATATATCGCAATCATAGGTTGGAAATAGTAACACAATAGCAATAATAAGACAATTTAATGGAAGCTCTGTAAGAAATCCTGACCTTCTGATGAAAGATTCATTGTACTGATCTTGAAGAATACCATGAACCATCCAAGAAGTCAATTGGTTAAACATGACCCGGTGTCCATGCCAAAGGAGCCTATTCTTATTTTTCCCATCAATAAAAGGCGAATAAGCAAAATACTACTATTAGGGGGCACAAAGAAACATGCAAGTAAAATATGCAGTGAATAATCCTACACACAAAGCCCACTTGAAGAAAACCAAAAACTGCACGAACGTATAATTGAGGTAATACCTCTGAACAAGGATCAAGAAACCGGACCGGGTATACATCCCGGCACCCCTCCGGTGCCGGTACCGGTAAATTCCGGTCAAATTCATTCAAATTTGATTGAAATTCATTTGAAAATTGGAAAAACCGCCGGTTTTTTATCCCGCAACCCTCGGTACCGTAACCGCCCGTTACCGGCGATTCGCGGATTCCAATCCTTGCCTCTGAATGCAGCTTTGCAGTTCTGGAACCCCACAATGGCATCGTTTATGCAAAAGGTTAAGAAGCTGTCCTCCCTTGATGTCTTTCTGCTCGATTTCTGTAACAAGCTCATAGAGCGGAGGCAGAAGAACCTCAAACTGCAAGTTGGCACAACAATGAATAGGGTCAATGCCAATAACCAAACACATCATCACATCACGGATCATAAGATATTGTATGCTAAGTTGCTAACACAATACAGCATAGTATGCCAATCCCCAGGATACAGGTATCAATGGTTGATAAATATTGCAATAGATAAGTACGTGGTTGTAGGAAAATTAGAAAAATGATATTTGCAAAAGGAAACTCAAAATGCAAGGCGTTAAAGAACAAACCTTATTTAGCCCATGAGTTACCGTTGCCAGGATAGGCAATGGATCTGACAGCAGGTTTTGCTCAACCTGCAGAACAGCTGCTCTATAAACTGACAAAATCTCAGCAATACCATTGGCAATTGCCCTCCTGTCGCACTCCTTTTCTCCCTTTCCCCATCAGAGCTTTATCGGCATGAGGTGGTGAAACTTCTACAGAAGACTGAATCCAGCTCAGATCACGAGACTCAGTTGCAAAGCAGTTTAGTTCTCTGTAGTAAAAGCCCAGAGATATGAGCCTCTCAATAGCACTCCTGCAAATAGGCCAAGCCATTTAGAATTTGGTGAATCAGGAGCCAAAGAAGACACAATATACATTCTTCTATGTATCCTTTTCCTTCCAGGTATGCCCTGTTACATTGATGACATTATGACAACACAAAGTACTAACCATACCAACATGATCGCTGATACTTTGGTAAATTTTTGTTTCACATATAAAATGAACACTTTATATGTAGATCAGAAGCACTGGATTTGTATTAAAGATGAACTTTTAGAGGTACAATTTTGTTTCTACAGTGCAATTTTGTGACTTTCTCATGTGAAAATGGCACAATGCAGATTCCTCATATAGAACTTTAGAAGCAAGTATGTACAATTAATGAACTTGAACATGTTCATTCTTGCGTTTTAGCTGTATCCATCTATGTTTTCTTAATGTCACGCACTCAAAGTCTGAAATATGCAATGGAGGAGTTTTTAGATCTGCGCTTGGCCTATTGAGGGTACATTTCCAGGAAATCCATCCCACGCCAGGTTTGTACGTTTGTCCCTTGTTTGAGGCTACATTTCTAGGAAATTCATTCTATGCCAATTTTGTAAGGTTGTCCCTTAGTTTGTACATTTACGCTCCATTGTAGCATTGCGCATTTAAGCTGATATATGCTCCAACAGACTAGTGGGCATACATATGCTGGCATTCAGTAAAACAGCGGATTCTAGTTCGATTTACCATCGATATACCCTGCTGGCATTCAGTAAAACAGTGCTTTCAGACTCAACAAGGCGTGTTTACTATGATTTAAGCTATCGGCTAGCACAGAAGCAATTGTGCTTAGGCAAGCACTACAACCACCTCGAAACGGCAAAATTCCCCATTTCTCCTGCTCGTTGGTGCCGCGTCACACCCAATTCAACTACCTAAACCACCACGCCTGACGCCCCACACAGATCCCGCTCCTCGCAGATCACAGTCACCACAGCACTACAGCGCGGTTACAGATTCGTAAAAGGGTGGCAGGTCTAGGGTCTCCCATACCTCTCGGACGACTGGAGGAAGGTGAGGTCGTGGGCGAGGCGGAAGGCGGGGCCCACGCCGCCGTCTGCTGCGGCCGCGGCTTCGGGGGGCGCGGGGCGGCGGCGGGCGGCGGAAGAGGAAGAGTTGTCGAGGACGAAGTCGCCGGTGAAGCCGAGCAGCGCGAGGAGGAGCTCGTGCAGCATCCCGGCCTCTCCGGGGTTTTCCTAGGGTTTCGGCGAGATCGCGAGGACGCCGAGGAGAGAGTGATGAGGAGTGGGGGAAATGGCGGGGACGGCGGAATTTTGGTGGATTTTTTTGTTTTTAAATAAATCCAACCATGCTGCTACAATTTGAATTTTTAAAAATAATATTTTTTTAAAAATAATTACAAAAATATATAGTTGCCCCATACAATTACAAAAAATGTACCACTGTCGTCAGTTCGACAAGTATCTCGACCGGCAACAAAGTGGCGAGAGAGTGTCTGTCGCCAGTTCAACTGGCGACAGAGTGTTCAACTAGCGATAGCTCCCTGTCGTCACATTTTTTGTAATTTTTTGGGGTGACTAAATATTTTTGTAATTATCTTTTTAAAAAAATATTATTTAAAAAAAATCGCTACAATTTGTAGTAACTACAGTGTTGTGCATTTCCAGCTCCGGAATTCTCGTCTTTCACACACAAAAAATGTTGAATTCACCGTGTTCTCGTCGAATTTCTTACTGTGTCCCAAGACAAATTATTGTGTTTACTATATGGATTTTGACGCTAGTTTTGGGAATACACTCTTGTGAGCCATATAAAATGTAATGTTGTGAAATTATTTTCTGCTATAGCTCCGCTCGTACCGACTCTATACGACTATCTAAATATTTTTGTGCGTTCTAGTCATCAAAATTGAAATGGTTTGGCTGCACGCTGTCTAAGATAACAAACGTCGTGAAAGTTTTAAAAAAATGTTGAAATGCTTAAACTAATGACATCCGTGTGTGATGTGTCATTTTAAAAGGGACATGGTGAAAGTTTAAAATTTTGCGCAGTTCTTATACGGCATTATAAAAGCATGTACAATACAAGTGTTTGAAGAGATGATTAGCAAAAGAAAACTGTTTTTCATGCCAAAACGCGTTAGTTTTGTAGCATCTATGATTGAGTAGGCACTGGTGCTTAACATGTGCTTATAGATATAACTACCTCTAGTTAATGCATAACATAATAGTCTTATAGCATCTATGATTGAGTAGACACGGGTGCTTAACATGTGCTTATAGATATAACTACCTCTAGTTAATGCATAACATAATAGTCTTGTATCATCTATGATTGAGTAGGCACTGGTGCTTAACATGTGCTTATAGATATAACTACCTCTAGTTAATGCATAACATAATAGTCTGAGAAATAGATAATATAATCATCTAAACACCTATAAAGATGTGCTTGCATTAGCCATTAGGAGATTAGCGTTAGAGAAGATGACTCTTACATAGGTGTTCAACGGTCCGGTTGAGTACTTACTTTAAACATCGTGTAAATGTTTATTGCATTGTACATGTCCCTAAGGAATACGTGTACTTCTCACTTTATATGCCAGGTAGATTATCTAGTTTTACCGAGTAGCAAGGTGGGCCATCTATTTTTATAGAATAGTAAAATCGTCAAGAGTGTATCTATTTTTACACAGATGGATGCATGCTAACTGAATTAAGCAAAGACCATGCAATCAATTGTAATCGCATTGGCATTCATCCATCAACAAAAGGCAAGATAAGAAATTATGTCACAAGGGGGAGTTCCGAATATCCCAACTTGATTTCAAATATGTACGAGATGGAATTCACATAAACCAAATCAAAATGTTCTCTCTCCGGGTTATTTCCTGTTTCTTCCTCTCAGATTTGTCCGAATGTTTACGGCACAACCCGGCTTAATTTCATACAATGGGTTTTTCCATCTTTTCTTACAAGCAACTCAGATTCCAAATGCGAGTATTAAGTTCCCTCCATGAGGGGCTAGCTACATCCGAGGAGTGTGCATTTGCCGATATGAAGAGCCCTCCGGCGATCTATTTTCCGGTGATGACCTGCTGACGCCAATCCATTGCCCAAATAGTCTCCTTGGCACGGGTGTGGGTTCTGATGTGCCATTTGATTGCTGTGAACTCCACCAATTTGTATCACAGTCCACTGGCATTAATGGGTACGGCGCAAAGCGATCACGCTCCCAGGCGTAGAATCGGCTTCCTCCCACATCATCAGTCTCCATTGAACTAGGACCAGACGAACCCGGTGGGAACAGGCAAAATGTCGGGTTCTCTGGTAGAGGTGGTGGGGCAGGTCGCATGCCTCCCGATCTATGAGCCCCAGCAAATAGGCTAGATGATGAATTCTGCTGGAACTGTTCGTTGATGCTGCCATGAGCCCTCATGAATTGTGGTACCAGAGGAGGAACATTAGGAGCTCTAGATCTAGCACCAGATCTGCAAACAAAAAAGATCATCATAACTACACGTTGAAATTGATGCACCAGAAGCTGCATTATACTGCAATAGTTTCTGCTAAAAAATAGTTTAAATTCTGAAGCAATTCTCAGGAATTTATCATTATTTGTAAACGATCTTAGCCTCACACTAGTGCAGTTATTGATTTCAGACTACCAGACTCACATTTCATTATGGCATACCCAGCCAACACTGTTTGCAACAGCTTTTTAGGGTAACATATGCTGGCGACCAACAGCTTTTCATTGTTATGTTTAGATTATTTTACTAAAATGATTAATGTTTTGAAAAAGTACAATGCAAGAGTTTGGAATTTGTTTTTTCACAAGGCCATAATAGTAAGTCGTGGGAGCAGAAATAGAATAGAATTTACCCATTACTGAAGTACGATGGAGAAACAACAGATCCTCGACGTTGGCTATCACCATCAACTCTTGCAGCCCTCATTGTTCCAAAAGGGACACCTGGCTGCTCAGTCACCCCATTATTGCTGTTGGGTTGAGCATAGGAATGGGGCACATGCGCCCAATGGTTATGATGGAAATCAGTTGGTTGCACTGTTTGCAAGGGCCTGCCATCTGATGGGCCAGCCAGGGGTTCCAGTGATCATGATATGCAGGACCATCCATGGTTCTCTCAGGGACATGGGAGCTTGATGATGACGCCAACGGTGGAAGAGGATGCAAGTATGCCACATATGGGCATGGATGAGTTGCCCCTGGTGCAGCAGATACAGCTACATGCTCCGTAAACACATGCTGTCCCATGAAGTCATGAACTGCATGACCAATATCCAAACATGTGTGAACCTCCAAAATAACTCAAATTTTGTGGGCTAATCCCATTTAAATAAGAACTTACAAGTAACTGGAGGTGATGATTCTCCTTCCCTGGCAGAAGAGGGGAAAACATTAAGTAACATAATAAAACAACAGCACTAATTTTGCCATAAACTGAAAACTCTTAATATGAAGATGCAGAAGAGGTGATGATTTCTGGGGGTATTTTATAGTTTGTATAGAAGTGATGTATTGACTAACTGGAATTGATATTAGGAGATGACAGGAATACCTGCATCGTTAATTTCACCATCTGTGAGTTTGATCAGTACTTTGGCTAAAATCATGTATGAAGCACTATGGCAGTATGACTTGTCAACTATTACTTGAACTATTCATGTCAGAAGAAGATCCATGTATATACCATGACAAGAAAACTGAAATGAAGATTGTAAAATAACCTTATGCAGCATGACAGGGCTAAGCCTATGCAGGATTGCAGATTATTCAGCACTCCGTTGCAAAGAAATAATTGAAAAGGACATTCATCTTATTTTTCTTACATCCCTTAAATAGATTGTTGACTACAGAATACTAGCGTTACTCATTTTCCTCTTTAATCTCCAAAATGTAAACAGACATGTGTAACATATGACCAATATAAATACAACATCTAGTGAAAGAATCACAGAAACTTTTTTTTAGTACCCACAAATTCGACATGGGTGATCATACTGACATCGGAGCTACTAGTCCTGCACTAGAAATTTATTGAAAGCGGCAATTTGGAAAAGAACACAACCTGTATATTAAAACTACCTGTCCATTCTTGGATGCATAAAAATTAAACACCAAGCGTGCTTTGTCGAGGAGTTGAAAAAAACATAAATCACAATTTGAAGTACAGAACGTACTCAAATAAAGATGGAATTTGTGCTAAGCGACCAAATGGACACCAGTGAAAGCGAAACGGCTGCACAAATCAAATATATAATGGTCAGAATAGGCAAGCAGAAATAACTACCTCTGTAAGCTCAAATAATGACAGCAAATGAAGAATCAACAATGATGAACTCAACTAGGATTTATATATCGGCTGCATAAATGTTTTGAAAAATGCAATAATAAAGCATAGACATGTTGCAGGGTAACTGAGTAAGCTGGAACAATGTAGAACTCAGGATTATTCATGTATGCAGCAGAATGCTAGGCATAGGAGAACAACAAATTCATTTGAAGTAACTCAGGACTAAAGCACTCTGCACAGGTTTTATGCATAAAGCAAATTAGCATGACCTCTAATGCGTTATTTATCTCAAAAGTACTCCACAGTATAGCCTTCAATCAAGGAAAAATATAGATGGTATCTACTGAAACACAGCCAAAAATTTGCACAAAGCACATGTATAATATATCAGCAAACGTTTCAAAGGTTCTCCGTAAGTTTTTTAGGCGAGTATCACGGCCTCCAGTGGCTCACATAGTAAAATAGCTCGCTAACAATCTGGCAAGACTATGAACTACCTTGAATGTAAGAGAAAAGAATATTGCTCTGTAAGTGTTAGACAAGGTCAAATTTGAGAGACAAGAATGTTGCTCTGTTAGTGCTCAACGAAGACATGGTCTCGACAATATTGGATCAGATTCATAAGAACATGATAAGAGCTCTGGTAATGGAATAAACAGAAGTTGCCAGGAACCTAGAAGATCAATGCTAAATGAATTTGGCATTTTGGCGGTACCAAGTCCATACAGTAGCAAATGTTTATGATAAATTATGTACTAATTAAAGCTCTTGATCTTAAGGGAATAGAAGGCGAAGAAGACATTCACATACAAAAACAAGTGCCTCCCATGTCATGTGGGGAGTTCCATACCAAAGGCGCCATGGGCCTAGGGCCACGGCACATGCGCCGGCCGGCTCCTAAAGAACCAAGAGTCCGTTTCCTTGCCCATCAAGTTAGGATTTTAGAAAAGTTAAATATACATTACGAGATTGTGTTTGTTTAAAGAAAGAGATTATCTCTAGTTGGTTTCTATCTTTACTTTGTAAACCCTTTTATAAGGGATACGAGATTATCAATAAAGGACAAGCAAGAATTACCTAATCTCTCTCTCTCTCTCTCTCTCAGCCAGATCCTTGCCCTAAAGAACCAAGAGTCCGTTTCCTTGCCCATCAAGTTAGGATTTTAGGAAAGTTAAATATACATTACTAGATTGTGTTTGTTTAAAGAAAGAGATTATCTCTAGTTGGTTTCTATCTTTACTTTGTAAACCCTTTTATAAGGGATACGAGATTATCAATAAAGGACATGCAAGAATTACCTAATCTCTCTCTCTCTCTCTCTCCCAGATCCTTGCCGCAGCCTTGTGCTTGTCTACAGTGCAGCACGGCGCCATTCAAGCACATGGCTCCGAGGCCTCGGCCCCTGGTGTCCCACGACTTTCCGTTACGTTCCCTTTCGGGGCGTGACAACTTGGTATCAAATTCCCAGGTCCCCACCTCGTCTTCCATCATGAGCGACATCCAAAGCATTGACAACCCAACTCAAAAACTATACCAACTCTTGGTTCAGTTGGCCGGCATCACACAAGAACTCCAGGGTTTGCATGCAGACTTCCACAGGTTGCAAACGTTCGTCGACAACATGGACCAATAGCAGCAAGCCCTCAACCTCGTAGTCGCATACCTGGAACATGGGCTGCCCGATGACGTCCTGCCGCCGCCCCTTGGAGTTAGGGATGGCAAATGTGCCGATGCCGCGTGCCGTGAAGCGAATAACCTAACGGAGGGTATGGGCGTCTTTCTTTGCCCGGGCATAAAATCGAACACAATTCGCTTACTTTATCGGAAACGGCGCGAGCATGGTAAGCTCCACCGTGCGCTTCGCCTGATTACTCCACTATCTACACCGACAGGTGGGACCGTAGACACACCTCATTTGAGTCACTATGTAAAACCCTATGCACTTTCGGTCAAGTTCCCTACTCTAGCCCGGCCGCTGAAGCCTCTCCCACTTCCCGCTCTCCCGATCGCTCTTCCTCCCGCTCTAAATCTCCTCCGATACATCTCCTCCCGGTCGGCCGTTCCAGATCGAGATCTTCCTCCTCCAAGACATCTCCCGAATCCAGTAGTCACTCCGAACCAATGTTGCCGCCCATCCTCCTCCTCCCACGCCAGCTTGCCCAAATCCTCCTCTCGGCCAACCGCATGCCAGATTGGCAAATCCTCCTCGCAGTCGGCAGTCACCTCCTCCTGACGATGGGTGCAATGCGCCTCCCTTGCGGCCTCCTCAGTGGCTCGACTCTCTCCTCCCGCCCGGGCGTCGTTTGCCCGATCGCCTCCGCCTAAACTCAGGTGCGTGATTAGCAAACCGGTTTATGGAGAAGTTTTTCCGGTCCTCCTCCTGTACTCAGGTGTAGAAAGTCCTTAACTCCTTGGTCTGGCTTGGGATTGAGCAGAGGGTAAAAGTGAGGTGGGGAGGCATAAATGTGAATATTGAGCGAGGTTGTGAAGCTTGGGATTTTTGTTAGTATCATACATTCATACTGTATATCTTTTTTGTGCCTAAGATTTACTTTAAGGCTTGTGAATTGTGGCACAAAATCGAATTGGACATTGCACATTGAGTAGTTTCTTGTTCCTAATATGCTTGATCTGTCCCATGAACTGATGCTCTCCAATTCTTTATGTTAAACTTTACTACTTGGATATGTAGATCTAGTACATTGTCAGCATGGTGTGCTCGGGTCAGTAGTAGTGAATAGATTACCACTTTCGTTGACTATTTGGTACTGATACCACAACATGGAATCGATGCTCCATTTTGTAGTGTTTGCCTATCATCTGATGCCGCCTCTCTTTAATTAGTTACATGTGACATAAATGTGGTAGATGATCTGGTACACAGATTTTAAATGCTTTCATTAGCAGTTGAAATGAACTTGAAGTGTGCATTTTTATGTGTGATAAGCATGCTCGCAGACGATAGGTACCCATGGGCGGCAGTGCATTGTTTGCGGGTAAACGGGCATGCTCGCGGGCGACGGGCATGGGCAAGGTTCTTCGCCCGTCGTCCTTCGCGGGCATGCCCGTGAGGGGAAATCGGGGTCGCGGGCATGGGTATGGGCAAGCACTACCCGTACCCACCGCGCCCGATTGCCATCCCTACTTGGAGTGCTATTGGCCACCACTTCCACGACTGCCACGTTGGCGCCATGCATGACCACGACCTCGCCGCAGATACCGGCGAGATCGCTTGTCATTCTGCGCCATAATAATTGCCGTCGCCGGCGCCCGGTACTTGCGGTCGTCGTCTGGGCGTGGGAGGTAGGAGTGCAAACAGAGCGGATCGTCCATCCGAATAAATTCGGAGCGTGATACCAGATATCCGGGATTTTTCTCGGATCTCGGATTCAAGGCGATGACGGCTTTTGCGAGATCTGAAAGCAGTTCGGAAGGAAGTATCCGTCGGATTAGGAGCTATCCGGATAATTTATCGGATAGTATCCATAAACATTATCACGGATATCCAGTAAACTCTAAGCCCAATGGTCCAGAGAGAGAAA
Source organism: Phyllostachys edulis (assembly GCA_036346405.1). Taxonomy (NCBI): domain Eukaryota; kingdom Viridiplantae; phylum Streptophyta; class Magnoliopsida; order Poales; family Poaceae; genus Phyllostachys; species Phyllostachys edulis. The sequence goes on along the minus strand of JAYEVD010000629.1, from coordinate 75,400 downwards.
TCGGCCCACGAGGATTTCCAGTATTTAATTATTTGTTATTTTTAGAAAATATAGGAAATCCAAATAAGCCAAGAAAAACAGCAAATGAACTTGGAAAAATTCGGAAAATTTATAAAAAAATACTTTTTGAACATAAGGAACTTAAATAAAATACTTTTGAATTTAATGGATGTTTTATTTATTCATATTAAATCATTTTAATTTATGAAAATTCTATTTAAGCTTTGTTAAATTCTAGAAAATCATGAAAACTTTATTTTAAATAAAAGATTTCTTAGGACACTAATCGCCATGACTACTGCTAATTGATCAACGTTCTATGTATCACTAACTAGTTCTTTGATCGTCTTGCAGGGCTTTGTATCTTTTGTACTTGCTACTACTACTTTAACTAGCCACCGTGATAGTGTAATGTAGTTAAATTTGCTTGTTAAATTGCTAATGTAGTTGCATTTTGGACACGTAGTATGGTTGATTGATCTTTATATGTGCGATATATATGGTTTTTGTTTTCGAGCAATATCCGACAAAATATCCGCGACCGAGACAATCCGTATTCGGTTCGACATGTTTTCGTTTCGTATTCGTGACCAAGACTATCCACATTCAATTCGTATCCGGAAGACTATCCGCATTCAATTCGTATCCGGCACTATCCGTGTCCAACTCTGATTCTGAGAAAAAAAAATATGGAATAGGATACGGGATGAGCGATATCCGCCCGTATCCGCTCCGATTGCATCCCTAGTGGGAGGGGATCGCAGCGACGCACCTCGCTTCCACATACTCAACTTCCCGACGTTTGATAGCAAAGAAGACCCCCTGCCCTGGATTAATCGTTGTGAACAATTTTTTCATGGGCAGCGAACACTAGAGGAAGAGAAAGTTTGGCTCACCGATCACATGATAGGTCTTGTGCGCAGCAATAACACTTCCACTGGAGCGTGATTTACGGCAGACGCCTTCTGGCGCCACTTTGAGCTAGTCGACTTAAGTTTGAGCCTCCTCCAAAGCAACACCCCTCGGCGAACTTGCATCCACTCATTCTACAAGCACCAGTTAGCGCCTTCGGGAAGCGATTCTTGGCAAAACTTTGCCGCGCTGATCCTCTCACGGAGCGCCAACATGTTGAGCTCTTCCCCACGGGCTCTTAGGAACGGTGCATACGGATGTTGGCGCATCGCCTCGGCTTGGACATGACCATGAGCCTTGCCCACGCTTTCTGAGTGTCGGTTGCAATTCATGACGCTCACCGACCGGTCCTTCCGCGCGCTGCAGGATTCTAGAGTTGGCGGCATATAGGGAAAGCCGGCGATCGCCATATGCACCGCGTGACGCATCATCACAGACGCAGGTGCTCTCTCGGGCGCCCGCAACTTCGTCTTCTAACAACGCCAAGATGGCGAAACGCCATCGTCTCGGTCTTGCTACAAGTGTGATGAGAAATTCAACCACAACCACGATTGCAAACGCATGTTTTTCACGGCTTGGGGCGGGAAGTCGATCCGGTGAGAGGTGGCGGTTGATATTCTTGAGAAGCGTCCACACTTTGACGAGGCGCTTTAATTTTTGCCTACCCTCACTGGCGTTCGCGCGGCCGAGACCATGCAAGTCAAGGCACACCTTGCCACCTTGGCAATCAAGAATTTATCGCGCTCATTGACTCGGGCTCAGCGCACAACTTCTTGTCGGTGGCACCGATTAATGCGCCTCGCCTTGCCCTTTGGGCAGCGTGATGACCTACAATGCCATAGCCAGCGGCTGAACGCGCGTGTCATGCTCTGCTTTACACGAACAACGGCCTCAACATCGACAAGAAGCCTTGCCGTTGTGGATTTTTCGTCATTAGGTAGGCGGCTCACGACATCGTCCCTCGGTACTCGATGGCTCATGCGACCCTTGGCGATTCTCGGGACTTGGCTGACTTGACCATGGCGTTATGGTGCGGCAACAATCGGGTGACTTGGCATGGTGTCACGCAGGATAGTCGTGGTCGGCCAAAAGACCACGCCTATACCAATTTTATTCACCAACCTCTCGCCACTTTTGACAATGTTTTCTAACGGAACGCATACCACCTCCCAAGAGCCATGATCACGCATTCACTCGCCGCCGATCTGTGGCCCGGCCGTGGTTAAGCCGCGTCTGCCATTCCGGCATTTGCAAAAGGATGAGTTGAACGGCAATGTGCGTTATGCTTGCTCGAAGGCATCATCGAGGCGTAATCGTCGGCGTTTTCCTCTCTCATACTCTTGGTAAAGAAGCATGATGGCACTTGGAATTCTGCGTCAAACTCTGGCGCCCACAACGAATTGGCAATCAAAGACAAGTTCTGATTACGGTGGTGGATGAGCTCTTGGACGAACCGACAAGTGCCTATTTCTTTATGAAATTGGACCTTCGTTCCGGCTATCATCAAGTTCGCATGCACGAGCCCGATATCCAGAAGGCGGCATTTCGCACACATGAGGGCCTTTTTGAGTTCTTAGTCATGCCCTTTGGTTTGATTAACACTCACGCAACATTACGAGTGCTCTCATAAATGAGGTTCTCGCCTTTTTCAACGTCGATTTGTACTTCGTCATCTTTGGCGATATTTCGATATCTGACCACGCGCGTTCACAAATGCAGACAGATCACTAAAGGTTTTAGCATTTGCTCGATCAACGCCTATCCACCATACCGCAACATCAGTGGGTGAGCAAGCTATTCGGCTTTGATTTTACCGTTGAATATAAAAGCCGGTCGCCTCGGCATAGATCGCCGCCAACAGGCACCGAGTCGGCGTCGAACTGGCTATCGCAAGACTCTCGGGACCTCGCCGGCTTATTCGAGGCCCTACATCATGCTACCACCGTTGATCTGACCTTGGTAGCTCTCCCCCACCAAATAATCAGCGATGAGCGTACGACGCCCTAGGCTTTCATCAATGGCATTGCCACGTACAACGGTCAAGCATATCTTCCACTGACATCCACCTTCATCTCGAAGGCACTGATCTTGGCCCATGACACCTTTCATGAGGGCACTCAAAAGACATTGCACCGCTTGAGCCACGATTTCCACACCCCCAGTGCTCAAAAGTGGTCTAGGAATATGTGTGCGCATGTACTACGTGCCAACGCAACAAGACAGAGAGTCTACACCCTTGACCTTCTTCAAATTTCTTGGAGATTCCTTCTCAAGTATGGTACGACATTGTCATGGATTTCACCGAAGGACTTCCTCGCATTGGTGGCAAATTGGTCATCCTCGTTGTGGTGGACATGTTCACCAAGGACGCGCATTTCCTTCCACTTGCGCACCCCTACACTGTCGAGTCCATTGCACGGGCTTTCTTCAAAGACATCGTCAGGTTACATGGGTTTCCGATCTCGATTGTTTCGGATTGCAAACCCCGTGTTCACCTTGTCCTTTTGGTGTGAACTCTTCAAGGCAGCGAGTACACGACAGTTCTTGAGCTCCGCTTTTCACCCACAATCTAATGGACAATCGGAGGCCGTCAATAAAGTCATTACTATGTACCTTCGTTGCCTCACGGGTGATCGTCCCAAGCAATGGTTAAATTGGTTACGAACTGGTGAAATCTTGCTACAACACATCCTATCACACCGCTTTCGTGCCACACCGTTCTTATAGCCAAGGCGAAATCCAATCTTGTTGTGGATCTTAGGATGTCAACAATCGTGATCAATTCTTGAGCAACATTCGGGAACAGCTTCACCAAGCATAGCAGCATGACAAACACTTTTATGATAGCAAACACCGGCCTTTGTCTTTTGAAGTCATGAATAAGCTGGTTGCATCTCCACCACTATTCACCGCATTCTTAGGTGCAGATGCTAAGGGCAAGCTAGCACCTAAATCACGTGGACCCTACAAGATCGTTGCTAAGGTGGACTCGGTCCCATATCGCATGGAACTTCCTTTTCATGCTCGCATTCATGATGTTTTCCACGTTGGCTTAGTCAAGAAGTTCCATGGTCACTCTTACGAGCGATCCCTTCGCTTCCGGTGCATCACCTAGCGTCATCCCTGCGCTAGAAAGGTTCAACAAGCTCGCCTTGCGCGATTAATGTGGCAAGTGCTTGTCCCTTGGAAAAATCGGCCCGACAGAGGCTACTTGGGAAGATATTCCCTCATTCAAGCATACCTGCCTTCCATTTCGAGGATTTGAGCTCTTTGTCGAGGAGGAGAGATGTCATGTGGGAATTCCATACCAAAGCGGCGGGGCAGAGGCCACAGACATGCACCCGGCCAGGCTCTAAAGGACCAAGAGTCTATTTCCTTGCCCATCAAATCAGGATTTTAGGAAAGTTAAAGATAGATTAGGAGATTGTGTCCGTTTAAAGAAAGAGATTATCTCTAGGTGGTTTCTATCTTTAGTTTGTAAACCCCTATATAAGGGATAGGAGATTATCAATAAAGGGCAAGCAATAATTCTCTCTCTCTCTCTCTCTCTACCGTATCCTGGCCGCAGCCTTGCGCTTGTCTATGGTGCAGCACGGCACTGTTCAAGCGTAGGGCTCCGAGGCCTCAGCCCCCGGTGTCCCATGACTATCTGTTACGTTCCCTTTCAGGGCGTGACACTCCAAAAGAAAAGGTTCAAATAATTAAGCATGGTCAAGTGTCAATCCTTTGTAAGTGTAGACAAGCCGAAGAAACCATTGATCATCAGGTAAACACAACAGGATAACATTTGAAACACATGAAAGTATATGGCAAACAAGGCATATTGCCCCCAAAAAAAGGTAAAGTTAATACTCACAAACAATGATTAGTAATTAAAGAATAAAGTTCACATGGTCACGTACCATCTCAGAGTAACTAACATCATAAAGGTCTTCCTCATGAGCCCACTCGTCCATGTTAACATCCTGTGTAGGGCGGGAACCATTTGCATAGAGCCAATTCCCTTTCTCAATTTTCCGGCAGTTGGGACATTGCATAACTCCTTTGGCATTAAATGCCGATCCAATGCAATCTGAAAATGTTAACACTAAGCATTAAAACAAACCAAAGATTAGCAAACAAACATAATTTAAGAACACCGCTTTTGAGATTGGTTAGGAAGCATAATGTAGTATCATGCCATAGCAGAATAGGTAGTAATGCATAAAGCATGCAAGCACACTTCTGCACCTCACAAGGTCACCACAACCATATTCCTTGCACAAAACCACTCTCAATCTGCGTCTAATCTCACCTTATATACTTTGCAATAGCTTAGGTCTGATTGCATTACAACGTTATGGCAACCACATGTAAACAAATGCAAAGCTACATATTGGAAGAACGCATAGCAGCTAAATTGACGACCCTAGGATGCTATACTTAATTGTAACTCTTTCTTCAACGTTTACTAAAGATTCTTAAAACTGCACCCAATTCCAAATCCAACATAAAAGAAGATGGGAAACCCTAAATCCATGACTGTATCACGTTGAAATCAACAGCCAACACAGACTGCTTGATAAACCACCAAACTGACAACTCTCGAAATTTGGAATATCATCTTTAGCTCCCTCTTAAGTTTAAATCTTAGCATTTCACAGAACATGTCTAGAATCTATATCCCTCTAGCCAACACTGACTCAACCTCCGAAGTCCAACCTTCCACCAAAATTCATTAACTACTAGCTCAATACCACAAAAAATTCCAGTGAACAGGTCACATTTTTCATCAAATTCTTGGCGAATCCAGACAAACAAGCTCACCCTCCCACACAACCGAATCTAAAAGCACAAAATTGCCCACAAAAAACAGCACATTTGCCCAAAAATCGACACGGCACAACCTCCAAACGTTAAAGGAGCAAAATTCACTCCATTCCGCCGAAACTACACAAACGTTACACAAATCAACACGATTACCTCGTGTACGCTCCCAAATCATCGTCCCGGCATCAAATCTATTCCCCCCAAAATTGCACCTTCCTAACAAGCCCACCAAAATAACGCAAAACTCGCCCACGAAACCTACCTTGACCAGAAAATTATATACTGTAACCCCCAAAATTCAACCTTTATGCCCTTCACCCAAAATTTCGGCACCATAGTAGTCAGAATTTCGGCACCATAGCGTGAATTATCCCAATTCCGCCAAATTCCCACAAAAATTACGGCTCCTACACATCGAAATCGCCGGCCCGACCCCAAAATCGCACCTTCCAATACAATCCGACCAATAGAGCCGCATAATTCCGTACCAAGAAGGCAAGAGCGCATCAATAGATCAACCCGTCGCCCCTTACCGAGGTGGAACTCGTGGCCGCACTGCAGCCTCGCCGTGGACTTCTCCCCGCCGGCGGCGACCACCGCGTCGAGGCAGATCGAGCATGATACTGCCGTCTTCTCCTCCTCCTTTCCGGGGACCCCCTCCTCCTCGACGGCTTCCTCCCTCGGCTCCGCCCCGGCCCCATACCCTCCGTCCTCCTCCCCCCTCTCCTTCACCAACCAGTTTCTTGTCCGGATCCCACCAAATCCGCGCCAAGCAGCAGCGAGAGAGAGCTCGAAACGGTCGCCCCGGCGAGGGCGACGCTGTCCCGGCGCCGGAATCGGCCCCCGTGCCTCGGGGATCGCGCGCTCTCGGGTCCTCACGCCTCCTCTCTCCCCCCTTCTCTCTCTTCTCTATCTGCTCGCCTCCACGAGAAATTAGAAGAAAAAAAATACGCTGGAGAAAAAAAGAGAGGAGGGGAATAAAATGTCTGTTTCGCGCGAAAGCCCTCCTGGAGTATTCCAATTTGTTTATTTCTTTACCCTTAGCGATCGGTTAACGAACTTTTTTTATTAAATAATCTTTTTTTAACTTTTATTTTAAAAGTAACATCCGTATACTTTATTTTTAAAATAACCCTTTAGTCACGCCACCACCTATGATGTGACCAAACAACACTGTCTGCTATGTTAGGGCAAACTCTTGTCATTTATAGGATAAGTCATAAAAAAACCTCTTTGGTCACGCCACCACTTATGGCGTGACCAAACAACTATCACCACGCCACCACCCGTGGCGTGACAAAAGTTTGTTTAAAACGCAGATGGCGTGGCAGTGTTGTTTGGTCACGCCATGGGTGGTGGCGTGATCAAAGAGGTTATTTTAAAAATAAAGTCTGGCACCGGAGGTTACTTTTAAAATAAAAGTTAAAAAAAGATTATTTAATTAAAAAAATTCTCGGTTAACTCATTGCATATGCTGGGAAATGGATTATCTGCAAGGGTTTAATATAGAGGACCTACAATGACATGTATTAGAATCGATCTTTACCGTCTGATTAAAGAGCAAAGGTTCAGATCAATCGCTATAGTGTTTTTGCTATAGTTTTGCTATAGTACATGTTTCACTTTCTGCGTTGTTTGTTATAGAATTGTTGTCAAGTGTTGCGTTCTTGTATCTCATTATGTTTTCTTAAGACTATACTTGCATAAAAGGGGAATCTTCTCCCTTGATTGACTTTTACATGTTTTTGTGATTATCTTCTTTCGATAAGTTTGATAGAGGGTATAGTGCATCTTATTGGGTGAATTCTGAAATTTGTCGTGTTCTTGCTACCTGTTATATTTTTCTAAGTAACTTCCCTCTATAAATAGGAACATTCTTCATTAATCAACATAAGAGCTTGGGCTACATAGCGTTTTCTCAAATAAATCGCTCCAGAGTTCAGCGTTGCCTCCTATATGCTTGACATTGCTTTTCTTTATGGATTCCGATTTTCTAGAGGGGAAGGATCTCTAGGCGCATCGACTAAACACCAAAAAATTTAGGAATAATTGAGGATTTGCCACTACTAAAGAGTGATATTTAGGATTTGCCACTCTATGTGAGGATGACATGTCATCCTCACATGAGTGGCAAATCCTAAATTTCACATGAAAGTACAATGGCAAATCCTCAATTCTCCCAAAAAATTAAGGACATGTACAATAGTATAGATAGTTGTTGTTTATAATAACTCTCCATATCATCTATAGACAAGATTAAAGACAAATTTCATATAATGAGTTATGGTGATACTGATCATTCTGAAATTATAGACAACGCACAATTTTTTAATGTTTTTTCGGTTCTAGTGTTACAGTCGGCTATAGGATTGTAGACAGTATATTTCTCTATCTTTATTTTTTTTATCCACATCAACTTAAATCGTACATAATAGAGACAATAAACAGTTGATATAAATCTATTATACATGACCTAAATCAATCGTGCCATCCGTATCCTAACAGCCATCGCAAATACATGAGCAGTTGTTTGCGGCATAGAAATCGAGGTAGAGGAAGACCAGACACGGTGAAACGCTCATCGTCTTGGAAATTAGGTGTGAGCTAATCTTGAACTTCCCTTTACCTAGGAGGCTGTAGCCAGCTTGTCCTTCGGCAGAGTGAACCAAGAGCAGATTCAACCTCACGTGGTACCGTAAAAGAATTAACAATGCAACATGTCAAACATACATTCGTGTTTTTGGATTATTTAACGCGATTCTAAACTAAAATAGCAAAAATAATCTCCTCCAAATGAATTAAAAAAGGGGTAATTAGCTCAGTGACATCGCGTTAAAGCGTAATCGGAAGAATGACACTCCGTTAGTCTCGGGCTGGAAAATAACACCGCGAACATCGAAAAATTAGACGAATGACATCCTGACTTTTTAGAAATTTGTAAATATAGAAACTTAGCTAAAAAAATTATCAGTTTTTTTGTGGAGTCTCCTGACATGGTTTATTTGATTGTGTATTTTTTAAAACTTTATACGTTCTGATTTTGTCTCTAAAATTCATTTAAGTATCTGTTTATAGGAATTTCCTAATATAGAAAATGAGGTCCAAACATTATAAATTTTGTTTTTAAGCTCCTTAAATAGTGGGCTTGATTATGTAATTTTTCTGAAATTTTACAAAATTAAGTAATACAATTTCATAATATCCTTTGTGTGAGGAGTCTAATATTTTATAATATAAGGACATTATGAATTTGTATTGATTAATTTATAAAAAAAAATCTGAAAAAATTACAAAATCAAATACCCTATGTAAGGAGCCCGAAAACAAAATTCATAATATTTGGACCTCATTTTATATATTATAAAATTCCTACAAATAGTATACTTAAATAAATTTTATAGACAAAATAAGAATGTATAAAGTTTTAAAAAAATACACAAGCAATTAAACTGTGTTTGAGACTCCACAAAAAAATTATATTTTTTGAGCTCAATTTCTATATTTAAATTTTTTGAAAAAAGCTAGAATGTCATTCGCCTAATTTTGCGATGTTCACGATGTTATTTTCCAAACCGAGACAATAGGAGTGTCATTCCTCTAAACACTAATTTGAGCGTGATGTTCTTGAACTAATTTTCCCATTAAAAAATAGCACTCATGTCGCACTCGAAATACATGACAGGGGCCTATCGTGCGCTCACCACACGATAGTGGAGACACTGTATGTCACGTAGCGGCCTCACATTCGGAGGCAGGTGGCCTACCGCGCCACTGTCAAGTGGCAGGTGGTGTGGGCAGGGCATCTGCCACTCGGTAGACACGCAGCACGTTGGTTGTTGTGCATTTTAAGTGTGACAAGGATGATATTTTTGCTAATTCATTTACGAATATTATTTTTTGCTATTTTGATCCAAATCGCACTAAACGTGGAAGAAGGAAAAAAAACTCCCTTCGGCCAATGCAAACGTTTGTGAAGTAGCATCCAAGTAAGAGCTAAGTCGCAATTATCAGTAAAGGTAGAGGTGCTACGCGCAAAAGCGAATCACCGCTGTGAAAAGTTAAAAACGTTGAAAAAACAAAAGGCACTGTCTTGTGATTATCTGTCTCCTTGAGTGGTCCGAGAGATGACTGTGGAACGTGGAGCGCGCGCAGGAGCTACCTATACGAGCTACCCAGAGCCGTCCGATCCTGATCTAACGTACAATAAAGCGTCATACACGAACACCGCGTGCGGAGCTACTCGTACCGGGGAAGGAAGCAGCGTGTGTCTTGTCAGAACCAAGGAAGCTAGTACACTCTATGACTTTTGGGCCCAGGTCTGGTGGACCCCGTGCGTCGGTTCCTGTAACTGCTAGAACCTATGTGGGCGTCCCACGGGATTGACCGGGAAGGGAACGCGTGAGCTGTGGTTACGTCCGCCTGTGGTGTCCGTATTCTCGCGTCACCTCATACGCATTCTCTTGGCTCACGTCATATCATATGTGAGGGAATTTTTTTTTATTTAATCTTTTTTTATTAATATTTTAAAATTAATCCCTCGCAAACTTTATTTTCAGTTCTAGAACTGTCACGCCACGAGAGGTGGCGTGACCAAACAGAACTATCATGCGCCAAGGTCAGTCTCTTTTGTATTGTCATTTGTGCAAAGTCGCTCCGTTTGGTCTTATCTCTGCAAGCAGAGCAAAATTTCCCGTAGGTCTTGTCATCTACAACCTAACACATTACCCCGTCAGTCTTGGCATCACGCGCTATATAAATGTGCAATTTATGCTCGGAAGGACCACTCGATCCTTCAAACCATACAAAGAAGAACCTTCTCCGTTATACACTAACATACCATGGCAGACGCCAGGACCATCCAACCGGATCGTCGAAGCAAGACCTTCGCATGGAAAGGAGGAGGACTTCGGCCTAACTACCGGTTGGTGCCGAACAAGCGTGCCAACCTAAGTGGTCAAATACGGACACGGGAGACGCTATCGTCAGCGTGTCATAAACGGCCACTTTCGATGGCAAACGACGCTTTCTTCCGATGCCCATACTCGGGGTAAATAGTTTTGTTCAAGTTACTTCATCGCTAATACATCCTCCATACTAACCATCCTCATGCAGATGGCGAAATGTAACTTTACTCACCGGATCGATCCTCCCACGCTTACTATGTTGTGAGGTACGTGAGGTATTGTGGAATCGAATCTGGAGGCTAAATTGAAGATCTCAAGAAGCAAAATGATGACCCCGCCAATAGATGCAAATACGGAGGGCAACGAGGAGGTCGTGAACATAGGAATTTCCTATGATCCTACATCTTCTTCAAGCGCCAACCCTAAATTTGCATATGTGCGTACATTACTAGAACGACCCACCAGTCCGAGGCGCCAATTGGAGAACACTTCATGTGGGTTAGATGAGGCACCCTTCCGTATTAGGTCTCGGAAGGTCTAATTTATTTCCATTCAAAAAAGGCGCTATGTATCGAGGAGAACTTCGGTTTATTGCATCGCGCATGATGTTGTTTCTTCGCATGTAACCAAACCACCGCGCCATGTTATTCCAAGCTTTGTTATGAAGTCTATTTTCATTCGCAACTTTAAATCTCGCCGTCTTTTCGCTTTCACTTCTTCAGTAGTAAGGCATCCAACAACATGACAAAAATGAGTTCCGAAAGTTTACGGTTTGGTCTACGACCACAGACCTATGATTCCAGTAGGATGTCTGCGCAGCACCTATCATTCCACTAGGATGTCTACGCATCTTTCCTCACCGGTATTGTCTAGCATACTTTCTACACATCTTTCCACTAGGATGTAAACTCATTTTTTCCCAGGATGCATTATGTATCACTTCTGGGATACGCTCTAAAAATATTGTAAAGTGTCTAAGGTTTTCAAAGCACAAAAAGATTACATGTCTATATATTATATTTACTCTCAACTAAAAAGGATGGTGTTATATTTGCTTATGTACAGATGTCTCTATTTTCAAGTTGTGAATAGAGATATGTTATATGTACATGGCATTATGTCCCATCTTCAATGCTTTTTTCATACAAATAGAATCCAAACAAATTAGAATAGCCCTCGCCACGCTAGTGATACATGGCGTGACAACTTTATCTGCCACGCAAAGAAATAGGCGTGACAATCGGTCTCGCACGCCACGAAATAAGCGTGGCAATTTATACCGCCACGCCAGTCTTTGGCGCTGGCGCGATATGGCTTACACGCACCTTTTGCCACGCCGCCATCGTGGCATGATAAGATGTGTTTGGTCACGCCACGGAGGTGGCGTGACCAAAAGGGTCGATGAAATAAAGTTCATGCGAGGGTTATTTTTAAAATATAATTAAAAAGGATGAAATAATAAAAAATTATATGTGAGTTTTGTGTGTCGGAGGATTGAAAATCGACACGGTGTTTCAGTGAACTTTTTTTATTAATTAATTTTTTTAAAATTTTTATTTTAAAGTTAATTTCCGGCGAATTTTATTATCAATTCTGATCTTTTCGGTCACGCCACTACCAATAGCGTGACAAAATAACGTTGTTATACCATAAGATAAATCCGCTAAATAGCACTTTTCGTCACGCCGCTGGCGTGACCAAACAGCGTTGTCACACCACGAGTGGTGGCGTGACAAAAGCTTCCCCAAAATACGGGCTAGCGTGATAGCGTTGTTTTATCACGCCACGGGTGGTGGCTTGACCAAAGGGGTCTGAATTGAAAATAAAGTTCATTAGAGGTTAACTTTAAAATAAAAATTAAAAAGGGTTAATTAATAAAAAAAAGTTTATGTTTCCGTCCATCTGGTTCATCCTTAGGATTGACTACGAGCATGCGTATGTGGTCATGGATTGCCCACATCAACTTTGGCTTTGCCGTTGAGGTATTTATGGGTACCGCTAGTCTACAATGCAATGCCGCATATAGTTTTGTTGGTTTACGGCGCAAGAAGGCACCGGAGACGCGTCCCCGGATCCGACTCATGCGGATGCCCTACTGAGTCGCGCACGATCCAAATAGGGATGACATCACCGACCGACGCAGTTGGGAGCGAGACGATCAGAACGACTCCAACTCTAGGGCACCGAGAGATCCTCTAAGACCTTTGAAATCCATCAGACCTCCCAGAGGTCCACAAGGACCTCTCGGACAGCCTCCTCAAGACCTCCCAAGAGGTCTCAGAGGACCTCCCGGATGTCCGAGAACATGGCCCGAGAGAGTCTTGGAGCCAAGGAGCCCACGGACTGCCACGCCACAACCAGAGGGAAAACGAGGAGGTCCGAGAGCTCCTCAAGATCACCCGCGATCCTCCGGAGGAGGTCTGGAGGTTCGAGACTTCTCGTAACCTCACTCGCTCACCCCATGGTGAGGATATGTAGGTCCGAGCTTGCTCCGGTTCCTCAGGAATCCCAGCTAGTCCCAAGGATCATGGCTAGCTCTTCACGTAAATAATACAATGGTGCCGACATCCGAACGCATCTTTATTAACGTAAAAATATTTACAGAGTTGTTACACAAGGGCCTTGGGCCCAACATGAACACAAAAGAGCAAAGAATAATCAGCCCAAAGAAGACACCACGTGCAATCGATCGAAGGCACAACCTATTCGCTTTGATCTTCTTCACCGCCAAGGTCTTCTCCGGCAAAGATTGTAATGAGCAAGAGTGAGCACAACAACCGTGTTTCTCGCAAGTTACACCCGTGGATTAGCGTAATGACATGCATATATGGATAATCAAAAGATGGCATATTATGGTTAATTTGCACAAAGCCAATTTTCTTTCAACTACCATTACTAAGTTCCAAAGCGTGTCTTTAAATAGATAAAATTCATTTTATCAAAGCAATTTTTCAATTGATAACATTCATCAACAAGTTGGTGAAGGATACCTCCCGACAACAAAGCTCCTCGCCCAAACCCATGGGATAGCAATCCCAAAACAGATTTGAAAACATTTCGAAATTTCCAAAATCAACATCTAACTCGAGTAGCCTTTGCCAAGACGCCCATGACCGTGACACGGCTATTCAATAGATTTAACTCTGCAGATGTTGTGCACTTTACCCACATGACATGATTTCTCTAGTTTATCCCAGATCCGTCAATGCCACCTCTCACTACCAAAGGTAAGAGATCCAGAGCTCATGACAAGGCCTTTACAATGTATTGCTCCACCACAGCCTTTCCTTGCTAAGGTTTCACCCCCCTATGGATAGCAATCCAGCGGGAAGCCCCCTCTTGCACCAGTGGGAACATTAGGTCATAAAGGACCATCACCTTACAAGACCTCCCACACCTCCAATGGAGCAAAGATATGATGGAGTTTTGCAAATTACTCACCAGTCCCACGCCCCATTCTCGAGACATGTGGTTGCACGATTGTGGCATAGCCCATTATAGGCTTGGCATTGGTCGCTCAAAGACCGGTCCTCACATGACTAGGGCGACTTCCACAAACCCAAGGGCATCGATCTACTATAAAGGCACGATCCTGCATAAACTTGCACCAACCAAGCCAACCAATTACCCGGTCCCAATCCATTTTCATTTTCCTTGCTTCCCAAAGAATATTTTCATCCTTCCATGACGCATCCAATGTCATGGTAAAAATATTTTAAGCAATATTTGGTTATGTTGGTAAAGATTTCCAAATCAATACTTTTGGTCTAAGCTTGACTACACCGCTTTTCAAATGGTTTTGGTTCACACTATTGCATGACCCAAGTTTGATCTAAAGGTGACAATGAGTTCATCCAAAGTCAACAAAGGCCATACCAAGGAAGTAGGCATAACTATGAATTTAAAAGCAGTATTGAAATAATCGGGTAAAGATATGCATGCATTAAACTTTGAAATTGAACATAAATAGATTGAATTATTGGGTGCAATATGATCAATAGTGCAACTTGCCTTGCTCACGTCCTAAGAATCTTCCTCTTGAACCCTCAGACTCAGTGAGTCTTCGAATCTACACGTAAAAGAGCAATTCAAAGAAGACTCAAATAAAGATCCAACCTGAGATCAACAAACTGAGGGACCCCAAAGGAGTCCAAAACTTAATCAACAGAAAGGTCTATATTTTTAGAATGGTTCTTTTAGAAAAGGTTCAAGCTTACCAGAGGAGGTGGTCTTTGGCCAAAAGACCCCAAAGGAGTGATTCAAGCAATAGAACAGAGATCCTAAGAAATAGTTCTTGCACAAAGTCCAGAGGAGGTCCTCACACAAAAGCCCTAAAACCCCAAAAAGAAGTCCATCCGAGGAGGTCCTGAAATGGACACAACCAGCTCAGTACAGTGGCAAAACAAGAGCGGAGGAGATCGCCAAGGACTTACCAGGATAGAAGAAGCAATGAATGGAGGGGAGGTCGGGAGCAAAGAAAGTTTTCCCTAGAGCCACCGACGAGAGCCAAGATAACAGAGGGTGGAGAAAGGGAGGAAGGTGATGTGGTAGAATTCCTTGGTCTAATTGTAATTAAAATGGTGAAGAAACTAGAAATATACGTGTCAAGGATAAGTATAGAAATGGGTCAAAGGTAGGTAGTGGCGAAGGTGTGTCACTACCATTCTGGATAAAAGGTACGAGGAAGGACAATGTATGTTGCTATGGGAAGGAACAAAGAAAATGTCGTGGTACTGCTAAGTGACCAAATTCAAAGTAAACACAACGTATATGGATGCATTTAATGTGATAAGACACGCATTAAATGCTCAATATAATAACGTATGAGGAAATGAGAATGATTAAGACCGCGGTGGGCACCAATTTAGAAACAATGGGTCAAGGGGAGGTCTTGCCTCACAGAGAGGTCCTCGAGGAGGTCCGGCTAAGAGGTCCTGATATACACAAAGGAGGTCCGAACATGGGGAGGTCCAAATACACATGGAGGAGGTCCACGTGACTAAGGTTCTGACAACCAGACTTCATCAAAGGAGGTCCCGGCTCAAGGAGGTCTCGAAGGTTGAGGAGGTCCAGACATACAGGAGGTCTCGACATGGGAGGTCTGACGGTCAGATCAACAAAGGAGATCCCGACGGTTATGATCTCATCAAGGGAGGTCTCACAGAAAGTCCAGGCCAATTTAAAAGGCCACGGAGAGGTCTTGGACATGAGGTCCAGAGAACTACAAAGAGATCCCGTGGTTGGGATTAAAAAGCGGAGTTGAGGTCCGTGCGGCTTGGATCTCCGAGAGGAGGTCCAACACCAAGATCAAACATGCAGGGAGGTCTGGGCCTTTGGATCGGAAGTGAGGAGAGGTCCAAACCTTTAGATTCAAAACAAAGGGAGGTCCACAGAGGGACATAACGCACGGGAGGTCTGGACCTTGGATTGGAGATAGGAAGAGGTCGGACCACGAGATCAAATGAAAGAGAGGTCCAAGGAAGATATCCACAACAGTGGTCCAACAGAGTTCGTGAGTCAAGGCAACTCAAAGGAGATTCCAACCTCTTGGGTGAGATCAAAACTGTGGTGGTTAGAATGGACCCTAAGGAGGTCCATTCGCCAAGAAGAAACGCCAAGGGTTCAAATGAACTCGAGAGTCGAAGCACACATAAGAGGTCCACCGAATGCATGGAGGTCCGAATGAAAAGATGTCCAGGCATTGGGAAGTGCCCAGCAACCAAGGTCCTAACTTAAGAGAAGTCGAATGTAAAAGAGGTCTAAACCCAAAGAGATTCAAACCAACAAAGAGGTCTAAAGTGACCAAACTCAAAGGAAAGGCCCGACGTAAGAATACGCCCAGTGAGAAAAGGTCCAAGCCTCAAGGAGGTCTAACCTTAAGAACCCCCGGAAAGGTCTAGGCCACGAGAGGGTCTAAACCTACATAGCTCCGAAAAAGATAAATGAAGGAGGATCTACCAAGCATACCAGAAGAGATACCAACAACTCAAACCTCTCCAATGTAACCAAACTTGAATTCTCATTAAAGTAAATAGTTTTAATTTATTTTACACATTTTAAAAAGGATTTAGAAAATCGAATGTTACAACGACTCCACCAAGGATAGCTCTAACCCCAAGACACCCAAGGGCGCCAGAGACCAGACGTGAGGAGGTTGCCTCATGCGTGCAAGACGGCCGTTGTCATCGGAGTTCTTCTCGGGCAAGATGATCGTCTTGAGCAGCGCCTCCTCGCCTTTGGCTATGGTCGGGCACCGGTGACCAGCAGGGCCAAGGTCTCGCGAGCAAGGCCGTGGAGACCGAGCCCATGCCCCAAAGGTGTCGTGCTTTGGGGTTGTACTGGCCGGGGAGTCAGGCGAAGGTGCATTCGCGCCGCCCGAGAAGGAGAAGTGGAGCGGGTCTTTGGCGGCGTGAAGGTTGCGTTGTATGATCTGTCAGGCTCCACGGTCATCGTGAGGGTGAACTAGGGCGAGTGAATCGAATGACACTACGACAAAGTCACCGTCTCTCGCCGCTACGTAAATCCGCCACCGATCGTTAGGCTAGAGACGTGAAGTGCCTTGCTTCGCGGCGGTGGCCGGATACTATGACAAGAGAAGGACGGGGCTCGCTTTGCGATCGGCGGGGAGGGACTAGAGGCGGGCAATACCGTCAACGAGCAATGCGGGCTGGCCTGTTTAAAATGCTAATGGCTTGGCGGGTTAGTGCGGACAGTTTAGTTGACTGTTTTTGTGGGGCAGGCTAGCGGTTTAGCGGACAAACCCGCCCCACTTGCACCCCTGGGATTGACACGATATGTTTTTTTACCAGAGTGCGTGCCGATAGAATCGCGGGTGTGTGTTAATTAGTTGTGCACCGTGCAACGACGACAGTTCTTCTTGCACGACGAAGGTGTGTTAAACAGAGGACCGGCTAGGTAAGCGGTCGATCCGATCAACCTCCGGTGCAATGACGGAGCATAGTGAGGGCCAACGTGGGCCGTCACCCCCCCCCCCAGCTCTTTTGGAAAATAAAATTGAACACCATCAGTAGGGTCTTGTGCCGAAGGATTGGAAAGGGAGAAGACTCGAACCAAGTGAACTTAAAGGAGAAAGTTATAGTAGATAAATCCGTAAATGGTGCGCAACATCCATGCATGAAAGGGGAACCATGTGGCCTTTCAGTTGTGCACCATCACCTGCCTATTACACCTCAATCATAGCAATTCTGTTCCATCCCGCTGCTGCTGCTTATTGGGGCTACATGGTTCCAGGAGCTTGGAACACTCCATGGCCACCGTAGTCCCAGTCTCAATCTGGCTCATCGCCTAGTGCTGCTTCTCCAGTATCCACAATTTCCAATTGCTTCAAATTACGAAAGCATCATTTGCCCGATTGGCCCTCTTAAGCTTCGTCTCTGCTCAGGTCGTGAGAAGAAATTCACGATCGAGCACTTATTTATATTAAACCACGAAATGAACATCCAATCTGGTGTTCGGTCGATTCCGATATTTTGATTTCGATTTGACTATTTTATGATTTGACTATTTTATTTCTTTCCTCTGTAGATTTTATTTGAACCAGTGGGATTCGAATTTCGATCGATGGATATACATGCAAACAAACTAGTAAAGAACAATTAATACTAACGCGCGTGTGCATGAATGTATGGAATGTATGTATAAATTAATATGCATCTCTTTCTTAATCACGAGCCATGCGCCGTGCGTGCACTCGATGCAAACTGTGCAACGCGCGCGCAACCATTCTTTCCAAGAGCTACCACCTAGCTTGCCTTTGGTTACTATTGTGGGATATTTTAGGGCTATTTGGTAGTTTCTTATTTTGAGAAAAGAAGAAAAGGAAAAGGAAAATAAAGAGTGGGGCCCACTTGTCGGTTGGAGAGAGGAAGAGATAGGGTTAGAAACAAACCCTATCTTTCTCTCGGCAGCGCGTGCGCCTTGGTCGCTTGGAGCTCCCGCGAGCAAGGCAGCGCGAGCTGGCCTGGGCTCTTCAAAGCCGGCCGTTTGCAGTCACCGCGTCACGTGTTGTGGTTCTCCTATTCAAAAGGCCACCCCTTCTCTTCTTTTCGGCCCTGAAGATTGGTGAGTCCCCCCCCCCCCAAGTCCTTCTCTTCCTTCGGATTTGGCTTTGGCTTTAGGGCTTTGGAGCTCCTGCGTCACCGTGGTTATCCCGGTGCCATTGGTGGTGAGCTCCGGACCTTCTCCTTGCGCATCTTGCTGGTTCCTTTCTTGCGCGCCTCTCCTCTGTTGGGTATGCTGTGAGAGGACTTGGCGCCTGTGCAATTGGAACTTGAGTTCCAGTCGGTACTGGCTTGATCTTGGTGTGGTGGTTGATTCGGTTTTTGGTGATTGGTGCTCCATTAGTGCTTTCGGTCGATGCATCTTCGTTGTGGTTCTTGTGCGGCATCCCCTGTACCTCGTCTTCGCGCACTGGTGTGTTCTCGGTTCGTGAAGTTGGCATTGTATCTCCGTCAACCTCATCTGGTATTCGCGGCACAACGGGGCGATTGGTTCTCTAAGACAGCACGATTTGCGTGCCTTGCCCGATTCTTCTCGGTGGCTTTGAGTGCAATCCACTTCATGAGTTTTCTATTATTTCCATTTTGTGGATCACTTGGTATCTATGTTGTACTAATAAAAATATGAAATCGTGATTATTTGGATTGATACTAGTATAGGGAGATATTGCTTATTGATTATGTGGGTTCAGTTTAATTGCTCGGCGAAGATAATAGTCATATACTGAAATTGGAGTGAGAGCTAATTCAATCTTGAGCTCTAATTTTGTTGCTTACTATTGTCAATTTATATATCTAGCTTTTGGCTTTGTTATTTTCAGTTGGTTCTTTTAATCTGTGTCTCATCGAACTCGATTTGATTCTTTGATATCTGATCTTGTTGGTCTTATGTCAGTTGATAGGCTTACATGTTGTAATTTATGATACTTTAGCTCTGTTAGTCATTTACTTCTCTGTTGACTGAAATGCTATAGTCTTGATTCTTATATTAATTGCACTGTTAAGCAAATTCAATTCTATATTGGCTGGCAGAATAACTTGATGTATAAGCGATCAAATTTTGACATATTAGTAAAGCATTCTTGAGAGCTCAAAATCTGGATATTTCCTATCATATTTGATTTGTGAATAGTATAGACATTAGTGCGCGAGGTGGCCAAGATTTTATCTTGAGTAGCCCGACATATGAGAGCAATAAACAAACAATTAAATCTGAGCATTATACTGATTTTATATGTTTTCGAATCATATCTTTTGAGTATATTATCATGTTTAATTGACATGAAGAAATTACATGTTTATATGTCATTTATATATCGCTGAAAATATACTTTAATTATTGTAATTTATGCTGAAAGTAATTCTAAATATTTACTAAAACCGCTAATTATACCTTAACTATTTCTTCTGTTCGATCGCACGAGCAGAGGATATATTAATTTCAGCTCAGCTCCCGAGGGCAACCGAAGCCGCCGCCGCTCGTCTACCAGGAGCTCCTGCCTCGATCGATCATCACGGCCGGTGGTAAGCTATAGCTTTCTCCAGCCCTCCATTGTTCTGGCTACGCGATATGATCGATCTTCAGCTGCCTCCTCCAAGCCGTGGTTCCATGTCCAGCTGCAGGTTCAAGCCCGATCGATCGATCGATCTTGTGCATGTTCTTCAAATTAATTATCAGATGGTGGTGGTGATGCTGCTTAACCCCGCAGCGAATGCATGCATGGGTTCTTCCTCTCAGCGTTAATCCTCCAAAACTAACCACGCATGCATCGTTCCTGCTTCTGCACACATAGCATGCGCCGAGCTATCTAGTGATCATGGTCGTATTAATGTACGAAGATTAAGGGCATCTCTAATAGTTAGAGATAATCTTGTCTCTAACATATGTTATATCATCTTTAGAGACAACATCTCCAATAGATAGTCTCTAGTACACTCTCCAACATTTGTGTTTTATAATTTTTCTTTCAAACGGTCCTACATGTCAGCTAGAGTAGATTAATGTATCATATCTTGTTTCGCGTGCACGACCGTCTCTTCAGGAAGAGACGACATGTGCTTTCTCTCCTTTCCCTCTCTCATCTACGTAGGATTTTGCTGACGTGACATAGCTAAGAGACGATAATAAATACACTATTGGAGATGTCCTAAGAGGGCGAACAAGTTTAATTCAGTTTTGGGACCTGTATCAGCTCGGCCGACCCCTGGCCCTACGTAGTTAGCACAAATCTTGCGCCTGTATAGATCTCCGCCATCAACGCTAGCTAGAAGAGATGCATAAGTTCCTATTCCCCTTCCCAATTGTTGCCAAACAAGCCTAGTTCCCGGTCCGAATCTTTTGTAGTACTGCAGATGTCCATTATGCGAACAATAGTTTCGAGAGAGAACAACGCGACGCATAGCACTGTAGCAGCAATGGAGGAGAAAACGAAGCGTCGCTTTTATCGCACTGAGAAACACTGTAGCATAATATCTGTAGCGATTGTTTCTATCTTTGGTTTTCGACCAAACGATGGGAATCCCTCATAATTGTGTTATTATAGATCATTTGCATTGACTATTTTAATACGAGATGATCCTAGTTCGAGCAGACCGGACACTAAAGGGGAAATGATTTTTTGTGGCAAAATTTTTCGTCACAAGTTACTAGCTGTGACCATATTTGGAGTCGTCACTGATAGAGCATCCTACAACGACATAACATTTTGTCACTGTAAATGAAGAAGCGGCAACGTTATAGTTTGCCACTGTAAAGACATCACTACTAATGCATTCTATGACGAAAATAACATTTTGTCACTATTTATAAATGAAGTAGCGACAACGTAATAGTTCATTCCTATAAAATTGTCACTACTAAACCATCTCGTGGCGATTTCGTATTTCGTCCCAAATAATCAACAAAGTAGTGAGAATTTTGTTTAGTCACTATAAATCTGATTAACAGTGACAAACCAACGTTTCGCCACCAAAAGATCGAACTCTTGTAGCGGCAGTTTTAGGCCACAGAGCTCGCTGGTCGCGGAGGATGCTTTCCGTTGAAGGGTTGGCGATGCAGCGCGCTCCCAAGGGATCCTCTGCGGCCGAGTTATAGCGTTCACGCCAGCAGACGAGGGGATGGATTTGGTGCCAGCTAGAGCTGTTAAAACGCCGGCTGGACGGGTTTGAAAAGCCCGGTCGTAAACGGGTTGCTGAGGTCGGCCCAAAATTCAAGCCCGGTTGAAAACAGGGCAGGGTGAACCTGTCTCGGCCTGAAATTCAAGCCCGTTGAAAACGGGCAAGCCAAGCCTGGTCTGGTCCGAAAATTCAATTTTTGAGTTAAATCTATTATTTTAATCCTTTTTTAGAATAAAAAGTGATATTTAATTCATTTCCATAATTAAAAAAAATAAATTTTCACTGTTTTATTCACTTTTTAAACCTTCCGAACCGATTTTCCAATCTCAAACATGGTCCGGATCAGGCTCAGGTCGGGCCGACGAGCCGAGTCGTCCGTGAATAGGTCTAGTGCCAGGTAACCTGGTGAGCTACGATGGTGGCCGCAACCGCCCTCGGCCGTGGCAGGGCCCACGCTGTCAGCTGGGATGGCTCTGGATCAGGATCCAACTTCTTCACATGCACACCTGTATATCTGACACGCAGAAATCGGGGCCAGTTCAAAGGTGCATAAAGTGCATTTGACTGGGACGTTGAAATGAGGAT
Organism: Phyllostachys edulis; assembly: GCA_036346405.1. NCBI lineage: Eukaryota > Viridiplantae > Streptophyta > Magnoliopsida > Poales > Poaceae > Phyllostachys > Phyllostachys edulis. Next base: position 53,055 of record JAYEVD010000629.1, on the reverse strand, counting down.
AGAGTCGGTCAAGGAGTTTTTTTTTTAAAAAAACATTAAAAAAAGAATTATATAAATAAATAGTTAAAAAAGAAAATTACAAAATTAGATAATTGGTGACAAGAAGTTGTCGCCGTTTCAATTGGCGACAGGATCCTGTTCCACGGGAGACCCTGAAATGGCGACAGTCAATTGAATTAGCGATATAGGTCTAGTTTTGTAATTTTCTTTTTTTGGCTGTTTATTTATGTAATTCTTTTTTTAATTGTATTATTTTTTAAAAAAAAATCGTCGGTCAAGTCCATGTTGAATTTGAATAGTGGGCTTTTATGGCGGCACAAGAGAAGATGTGAATGTGATTTGTGATTGAAAGGCATGTCCCTCCAAATATTCTCGCCCTGTACTGTTTCACGATTCTACGCCAAATGAAGCCCACTTTGTTTCTCAATGAAGGGCTATAGCATGCTAACTGTGGATCCAATCACATTATGACATTTTTAAAAGAAGAAAAATACGATTAGGACGAATTCACCTCGAATTTAGTAAACTCACGGGCAACCAACTATCGTTTGCTAGGCTGGCTGAGTGGCCTAACCGCTTAAGTGACAATGTTGTACTGTTGCCGTCTAACTCATGGGATGATAGGAAGGACGTACCATCGTCTATTTAACTATACAGTTTTTTTTATTGTCTTTACATTTAGATAACACACGAGAATGTGGTATTTCTACATATGCAAGCGGTATATGTATTATCACTAATGTCAAATGTGTCTCGAGATTAATGCAAGCTTTTAGAATTCAAACCATCACCCTATCTTCTAATAATTGAATATCCCTCGTATGAATCATGAGACATTTTTGAGGATTAAAATAGTGCATATAGCCGCACGCACATATGGGTTTGCATTATGTAACATATGATCTAGATAAAATAAGAAATAAAATATTTTATAATATTTGTGCCTTTCCATAGCTATGAGTCTCTACTACTGAATGACATATGTTATCACCGCCCCACTTGTTATCGTGGTAATTACCAAACCGCTAGCGACACCAACACTTTGAAAAAAAAAATAGCCGGCCATCCTCTTTCCCAAATGTGCGAACAGTTAAACATCCTTGTGAACACACTAAATAAAAAAATTGGAAAAAAAACACCCCCTCCCCAAAACTGCACCTCTTCTGCTTGCAAGATGAAAAGCTACATTTTTTAGACTGCAAAAAACTCCATTTCGGAGCCACCTTTTCTCTCTCCTTTTAACTCAATCTCTCCCCTCGAAACCCAGCAAAAAAAGGGAAGTAGAGAGAGAAGCCAGCTCTCATCCCCTTCCCCCCAATTCGCCCTCAAATTCGCCGCCCGCGTTTCCCGACCCCCTGTAGATCTGGGATCCGACCCGCCGGATCCTGGCCGCCGCCGCCGCCGCCACCGCCGCCTCGAGACACGCGTGATCCGATCCCGCCAAGTTGGCGCCGCAGCGGAGGTCGCAGCGCCTCGCCGGCGGCGGCGCCGGGCCGCCGCCGCCGCCGCCTCGCAGCCGCCGGTTCCCGGGGCGCCGGAGCCTCCGCGCAGGCGGCGGCGATGGGGACTCGGGCGACGCCGTCATGGCGCGGTGGCTGCAATCCGCAGGGCTGCAGCACCTCGCGGCCTCCTCCGCGGTCGCCGCCGGTGGCGACCAGCGCGGCGTCGGCGTTGGGGGCGGTGGCGTCGGCGGGGGAGGCACGCTGCCGAGCCTGCTCATGCAGGTGAGGTTTCCTGGGGCGAAATGCTTGATCTAGTTAGTTCTTGGAATGCCGGATCGCAAAGACGTCGTCTTTGGTGCGTTCTAGTGTTGTATGTTCCGGATCGCCTTTAGAAATTAATAATGGAATCTTGCGATTCGCGGTTTGTGCTGAATTGATTGGATTCGCTTGGGTTGGCGTAGAATTGGTTGGGATGCAGTGGCTTGTGTTATCTGTGGATGCATTGCCCAGTCAGCGTCGTAAGAATATGCACACAAATGTTAGGGTTAGAAAAACTGATACATCGAGAATGGTGCTCATCATGATCCAGCTGCTTCACGGAGGGCCAGGAAGCAGCTGCGGAATGTGCATTGATTTATGGAGAAACTGTCGTCGTACATGCATAGTCAAATTGGGAGCTAGCATCTTTATTTCGTTGGATAGGAACAACAGCTTATTTCGTTTTCAGCATTCCATGGATTTGCGATTGTTGAAGTTTGCGCAAATTTTATGTGGAGGTGCGCATGGTCGAATTGGGTGATTGAGTCTTTGTTCTTTCTGGTTCAGATGGCATGTTGGCTTGCATTTCTTATCGAATGCCTTTGAAGTTCATGCTCCTACTGGGAAAATAATCTGAGAAAAATAATTCATAGACAATTTTTGGATTGATGCGATGATGTTGGTTGTATGAGAAATGGCAGGTGCCCTTTATGTCTCGAATTCAGATTGTAGATGGCATTTTTGTACCGTCCCTCCAGGATTTGTTTGGCCTTCTTGGAATTCAAATTGTAGATGGATTTTTAGGTATCTAGGAAACCCAGCTAAACTCAAAGGAAACCTGATTTGTTGTGATGCAAATGGGTGTCAAGTTAAACTAGGAAGTGAACTTTGTACCAGATAAATAGTTCTGAGGTGCCTTGTTTAATCCTTGTTAGTCATGTGTGATTGAAGTATTTTGTTTTCTATTAATGCAGTCTGCTTCAAGTATTGCATGTCACAAGTACTTTAAGTATCTTGGGTTTTTCTAGTGATATATGCTGTTAACATGTGCGACTGCATAGCTTATGATTTATTATTTGATAGGGCTATGGACCACAATCGATTGAAGAGAAACAGAGGCTTTATATGCTGCTGAGAAGCTTGAATTTTAACGGAGAGTCCGCACCTGCATCGATCTCTGAGCCCTACACGCCAACGGCTCAGAGCTTTGGCGGTGGGAATTCCCTAGAGGGGTTTTATTCACCTGAACTTAGAGGTGAACTTGGAGCTGGTCTTCTGGATCTTCATGCTATGGATGACACTGAGCTTCTTTCTGAGGTATGCCTCGAAACTATATGTGCAAAGCGATTTTGTATTTTCTTCTCATTTAACGTTGATGAGATGATGGTGGTTCATATTGATTCCCGGGTGTGAAGTGTCTTGATGCAGTCCATTCCAAACTTACTGTTTTTTCCTTTTGGCAGGATGTAGTTTCAGAACCTTTTGAGCCTTCACCCTTTATACCAAAGGAAATTGATGATGATGAGGATGATGTGATATCAGGTAGCCATCAAGGCCCAGCAGATAACTATGGTGCAGTGGCCAATGAAAAAGAGAGCACCGCCAGAGAAAATAATGTAGCAAAGATTAAAGCTGTGGTATGTTAATCTCTTTAAGTATGTTCGTGACTACTTGTTAACACTTAACAAATAGACCTGACTTAGTCTTACCACATATTCAGGTAAGGAAGAGACCTCTGAACAGAAAAGAGATATCTCGAAAGGAAGATGACATCATAACTGTGCATGATTCATCATTTTTGACAGTTCATGAACCTAAACTAAAGGTATCTGTGGCTCATCTTCATGAAATTTTGTTTTGCCTGTGTTATTAGTTTTTAAAACAATAATTTTTATGGAGTTTTTGTTGTTGTTTTACATGGTTACGGAAATCAGTTTATTTTACTTTTGGATGTCTCTACGATGCATTAGATGGCCAACATATGAACAGAGATGATCCATTCACTCTTTGATAATTATATTTGATGACTACCATGCTCATTTATTTTGACATATTTTACTCATCTGCTGACCAATTTGCATTAGAATCTGAAATACTGCCAACTCTTTTTCATGTCCACTGTGCTATAGATATTAGATAGACATGCAGCTTTCCAGTGATGTAAGCATACATTTGTGATAATAGGACCTGTTTGTTCTTTGTAATGGACAGGAAGAGTTTGGCGCATTTTTGTGTTACAGGTTCTGTTGTAATGGTAACTTGAATATCTCAATTGTGCTTGTTATAACTTATAGGTTACTCACATGTTGGACATATGTTACTTCTCCATGTTCCTGAGAAAATGGAATTGAGCCCACATTCCAAACCTAGGGTGCTTAAAATAATTATTCATAAGGGGCTATTGTTATAAAGTATCGTGGTCAACTGAAATCTTGCTGGTTCTTGTTTATTTTCTGTGTAGGTATGTTTTCGCAAAAGTAGTGTTTAATACCTTGATGGACTGGCTATAAATTAACATGATTCCATACACTTGAAGTGCTCCTTGGGAGTTTTTTTCCCAGTTCTTCCTGTTACCTATGTAACTTCTTGTTTCCACTGGAAGGTGGACTTGACTGCTTATGTGGAGAAGCATGAATTCTGCTTTGACGCTGTCCTGGATGAGCATGTTACTAATGATGAGGTATTGCTATTTCTCCTGTTCAAGTCATACTCCATGGGTATTCTGAAAAATTGGTTCTGTGGCACTCCAAAACTACATGTCATGGAAACGGATGGTTCAAATTTAGTTTCGGCTTCTTGCTGCTGCGAACTTGGGGGCGGAACTAGAAATTGGTGACAAGGTGGGCGAACCCTACACCTGCCCTGGCCCTAGTTCCACCCCAAACTTGGGGTAGATGAGGAAAATGCCGTGACTCTTTCCTGCCTTGATGTTCATGACTAATAAGTTTGATTTTTTTGCTGTGAGAAGATGAAAGAAGTGGCCAAAATCCCTATTTGAGGGATTCCCTATGTTCGATTGTTGAAGCAGCCAACATGGCTATATTCCTCATGCCCTGCTACCCTCCGAATTGCTCTCCCATGTGCCCTCTCAGTCTCAGGCAACATTGTTGTTGAAACAGTGTCACCCCCTCTACCTGTTCTCCACCCCAGCAGATGCCACAGCTTCATTCCTAAGTATGCTTCTTCATCCGTGCAAATGTCTGCATGCTCAAGTCACTTGCTCACCAACCAATGCCTGTACAACAGCCTGTTCCTGCTCATCATCATTATCTGTGTGCCGTGGCCCACCATTACTAGTCATGCTTCCGCTCGCTTGTTCGCATGCCCACCTACCTGGCAGCTGACCACTAGCTCTGCTTGGTTAATCTTGAGCAAATTAGTTCAGAGCATTGTTGACTACTGTTGTGTTCCGCAGTAATGCATTTTCTTCATCTTTCCAACTTTGGGATGGCAATGAGCTGGTGCTAAATTTGGGACTACCAGCTTCAAGGTTACATAGTTTTGGAGTACCATAGAATCATTTCTCCTACTCTACGGGCAATGACTTTTCTCCATCACAGTGAATGGTGTACTTTCTCAATAAATTCATTTTTTTTAACCTTTTGGGATTACCTGGACAGGTGTACCGTGAGACAGTGGAGCCCATTATACCAATAATATTCCAGAGAACGAAAGCAACATGTTTTGCTTATGGCCAAACAGGTTAGACAACAATATTGTTACAGCAAGTTAGACATACATATTGCATTTTTTAAGCACAAGTGAATCATGGTTTCTGTAATTTATGTACACCGCTTCATTAGCGTGCGAAGTATTGTTTGTTTCCAAATACCGTGAAATTGTAGTAAGGTTGATTCCAGACTGTTTCTACAAATTGTTAAAACATTTGCCAAATGCTCAATATGCTTGGGCAAAAGTGCACAAATCTTGTGCAAATAATTATAGTCTTGATTTCCCAAACTTCAGTCCTCATAAAACACTCTGGGAAGTTGTTTTCATCCTCTACTAATTTCCCTTTGTTGACTTTGGTATTGTAGGAGATGTGATGTGGTAAATTGAAAAAAATAGTTCATTTTTTCTTTCAAGTTTACCCTTCTAGATTATTTACTAGCTCCCCTTGTGATATTTTTAACCATCCTGATTCTTGAGCAGGTAGTGGCAAGACATATACAATGCAACCTTTGCCACTGAGAGCTGCACAAGACATGGTCCGCCTTTTGCATCAGCCTATCTATCGGAATCAAAATTTGAAGTTGTGGCTTAGCTACTTTGAGATATACGGTGGGAAGCTCTTTGATCTTCTATCTGACAGAAGGTTGGTTGTTGCATTTTCTTGTCCTGTCTATCTACTTTTGTCACGCATGCAGGTGCGATCATATATGTCTTGGGAGTCTATAAGCATGTGCTGTATTCAAGTCATCAAAACCTGCTAGTCTTTCGTCCGCCTGCAGCCATACTTTGTTTTGAAGACAAATCCATATTAAGGGATGCTAAGTCAAAATGATGATATACGTGATAGGGTGGGGGTAGCACCAATTGAAGAGAAGCTTGTCCAACATTGCTTGAGATGGTTTGGACATCTCCAACGGAGGCCTTCTGAGGCACCGGTACGTAGTGGAATTTTAAGACGTACCGAAAAAGTAAGAAGAGGCAGAGGTCGACCAAGAATTAGCTTTGGATAGGAGCGCATGGAAGTTAGCGATCCATGTACTGGAACCATAAGAAGGTTTAGGGGCGCTGTTTTAGGCTCTCGGCTCAGATGACAGGGTGTACGACTTAGGGTTTTAACCTTGTAGGTTTTTTTTACAATGTTCTCATCTCTTTGACCTTGAGGAGGTTTCATTCCTAGCCTACCCTAACTTGTTTGGGATCAAAGGCTTTGTTGTTGTTGTTTGTTTTCTTGCATAAAATGCCATCATTGGAGGTTTAACTAAGCACTCTTTAAGTTCCATTTGATGTATCCTATGTTTTTTCATCAATTAATGAAAGGAATTTGTTGTTTCTGAAATAATGCCACTACCTTTTGGTTTGAGAATTGAACTTCAGAGCCACATTTTGTTTTGAAGTTTGGGCCATTTATCACTTAGGATTTCCTGTTGCATGTGGATATCTAGGCCTAGACTTAGATTTTGGGAATTAGGGTAATATTTTCTAGTTATTTTATGCAAAGCTGAAATTTCTCACCTTTTCTTTTGTAGACAACTACTGATGAGGGAGGATGGCAAGAAACAAGTTTGCATTGTTGGTCTACAGGAATTCGAGGTTTCCGATGTCCAGATTGTCAAGGAATATATTGAGAGAGGAAATGCAGCAAGGAGCACAGGGTCAACAGGGGCCAATGAAGAATCATCAAGGTCACATGCTATTCTGCAACTGGCTGTGAAGAAACATATTATAGTAACTGATACCAGGAGACAAAGAGATCGAGATGCTAATGAATCTAAAAATACAAAGGCCGTGGGAAAAATATCTTTTATTGATCTTGCTGGCAGCGAGCGTGGTGCTGATACAACAGACAATGATAGGCAGACAAGGTGTTACTTTTGTCTCTGTAGATTTGTTTGCCTCTTATATTTTCTAACCATTGACCTGGTGCAATTTATGACCATGTACTGTTGTTCTCATATCAGAATTGAAGGAGCAGAGATAAATAAGAGCCTGCTCGCTCTGAAGGAATGCATTCGGGCCCTTGACAATGATCAGATACACATTCCTTTCAGAGGAAGCAAGCTTACAGAGGTTCTTCGTGATTCATTTGTTGGTAACTCTAGGACGGTGATGATTTCTTGCATTTCTCCAAATGCAGGTTCATGTGAACACACATTGAATACCTTAAGATATGCTGATAGGTAATAGCGCAAAACGTACTTTATAGTATCCAATTCATATATGAGACTTAATCATTTCAAAATGCTTCTGGCTATTAACTCAGTAAAATTGCTGATCAATTATTAGGGTTAAAAGTCTTTCAAAGGGTGGCAACACAAGAAAAGAGCAGTCCACTGGGCCAACTATATCTCCCAGGGAGTCTTCATCTGCTCCATCGTATCCTTTATCTGTTGAAGCTGAAGAAGTCCCCAACCAGATTCAAGAGAAGAGACCTGTTGATACTTCTAGGAAGGGTGCTGAAAATTTTACCTCCAACTCTTCTTTGGAGCCTGACAGGAATTCCTTTAGTATGATTCAAAGTTATTCTAATAGAGGAAAAGAAGAAAATGGTGCATCTGGTTTGAATGATAGGGAGAGGATTGATTTGAATTCTGCCCGAACTGGTTACAACAGTAAAGCACCATTAGTTCAGAATTTAGTGAACACACAAGAAGAGGAAAAAGTTACAAAAGTATCACCTCCTCGGAGAAAGGCTTATAGGGAAGACAAATCTGAAAGGCAGAGCAACTACATGAAAAAGGATAGTGGACCTGAGATAAGCCGGGCTGCATATAAGATGCAGCAGGCAAAGCAGTTGCAACAGCAGCAACGACCAACATCTGCTTCAGCTTCTCAGACTTCATCAAGGCAATCTGAAAAGGAAAGTTCTTGTGATGATGTGGAAATAGATGCAATTCTTGAGGTAAACAATAATTTATTGGTACCATTATGTTATTTGATCTTGAATGGAGCTGTGGTGTAAAACTTTCTTTTGTATGTTAGGAAGAGGAGGCACTCATAGCAGCTCACAGGAAGGAAATCGAGAATACTATGGAGATTGTGCGGGAAGTAAGTTCTAGTTCATCCACTGATTACTGAATAAGATCCGTAACTCATGCTCTTTAGATTGACTTCTATGCGCACTAAATCATCTTGTGCAATACTACTGACTACTGAGGTTCCACGGTTTTATGATGTAAGCATAACAATATTAATGTGCTTCTAGGGTAGAAATGATACCATATCTATTACACATATAACTCCTGATTCCAGAGAGAACTTGTTTTCTTAGCACTAACCTGGAGAAGTCCCCTGTTGAAACATGTGATGGCCATTCCAAAACTGCTCAAGTTATGAATGAAGTAACCAAAGGTAACGGGATATTGCACTAGATACTAGATTAGCTTTGAATAATCGATACTGCACTGGATACTAGATTAGCTTTGAATAATCGATACTGCACTGGATACTAGATTAGCTTTCAATAATCTCAGCAACCATGTAAGCTGCATCACGACTTGTGAGGCCTAACGTTTATTCAAGCCCTGTAAGCTGTAGACAATAACTGCGATCAAGTTTGTCTAAGTGGCATACCATGTAACCAGTACTAACCTGCTTACAACTTAAAAGGCTAACCACTAGTTGCTGAATTATATGGTTTGATCTGAAGTTGGAAGTAGGTTGTGTTCTCGGTCTTGTGAAGAAATGTTTAATATTTGAAAAAGCTCCTCTATTTCTGTCTTCTTTTTACTATATTTGGGCAGTACTAAGCGCATTAGCATGCTTATACTATCTATTTTATCTGCAAATGACTGTAGTCATCAAATTAGTGCAACTACTTTCTTTCTAGTACATCAAACTTTCCATTTCATTCAATTCAGTATTGGCGTGGTGCTTCCTTTTGACACAATTAGTGATATAGGATATCAGATATTCAGGTTACTTGGATGCTCTAAAATGTACCTCTCATGCAGTGCTTGTACATGCAAATTTAAATTAATAGGTTTAATAAATGATAAATAAGTTTTACTGACTACATTTCCAACTTTGTACTTCTGTTTGAACTTGGAAGATGTCTCTGCTGGTTGAGAATCTGGTGGTTTACAATACCGTAAATTTATACTGTGCTGCTAAACCAAGTGCACTTTTTTCTCAGGAGATGAACCTTTTGGCAGAAGTTGACCAACCAGGTAGCCTTATTGACAACTATGTAACACAACTGAGCTTTCTTCTGTCACGCAAGGCTGCAGGCTTGGTCAGCCTCCAAGCACGACTGGCACGGTTTCAGCATCGCCTCAAAGAACAGGAGATCCTTTGCCGTAAGAAATCATCCAGATAGTTGGTAATCACTCAAGTGACTTTGGCCTTTTGCCTGGTCAGTGAATTGACAGGCACTCGACTGCAGTTCATGAGAGGTTTTTCTCTCGTGGGTTCCTGTAATGTTGGACCTAAGCAAGGAGCTAAAAGAAGACATAGGAGTGGCTTAGGACAGGGCGAGTCGCATGATTGATGTCATTTTGGACTCGGTTGTCAGGTTTGATCACCAGTTTGCTAATAGTTCTTTTCAGTGAGGCTGCTTGGGCTTGTTTTTTTTGGCAGATGCATGGCTTGCCCAATTTGCCGTTTACTTTTGGATGAGGAGACATGTAACTGTTGTTTGCAGATATGGATGGGTTGATTTTCGCAGTGGGGAGATACTTTTATCAACATAGAGTCATTATTGTTGTATTCTTTACTGATATTATTTGCATCGAAAAGAAAAGGGCGTGTATGGTCAATGACTTCAAAATATTCTCCCCATATGCCCATTCAAACAGGTATAATGTATGAATGATTTGTGACTGATCTGCAAAGTGTGCACAGCTGACTTTGAGTTTTATCATGTGAGTTCTTGCCTTGTGAGAAGCGGTTTATTGTGAAGAAATGCTTGTGTATCTGGCTCTGTGCATCAGAATTGCAAACCTGGGTGTTATTTGCTTGATTCAACATTGAATTTCTCAGTCAAGACTCGACTGAATTTGTTCCATCCATATTTCAACTTAAAAATAAATGCGCAACATAGGTCAAAACTGCGCTGTACGCGTGGATGAACTTTTTATATATAGGAAGATCATTTTACTGTATATATATATATGTGTGTGTATATGTGTGTAGGATTATTACTTTCTATTTCTGGGAGTAGTTACTTCTACCTTTGATATATCACCTAAAAGAACTTGATATACTTCTTTATCACTTTGGGTATACTTATATACTAATTATAAGATACTCCAATGCAAATCACATGAAAAATTTGCAGGAGAGTCTATAGTTTTTAGCATATTTTGTAAATACCTTTATATTCGCACATAAAAAGAAGTATGTCTAAAAAATTGTACATACCACTCCTAAAAAGGTGTAAATACCACTTAAGTGATCTTATATACTCATATACTACACATATACACTCTCGGTTGCGCAAGATACTCTCTACGTTGTGAGATACGGAATAGAGAGTAACTACTCCCAGGAGTAGAAAAAAACTTCCTATGTGTGTGTCTTTGTGTGTGTATACGTATATCCATTTTGTATTCCTAAGAGTATATACTCCCACTTCCACTATACCAATTAAACGGATATATTATACTTCTTTTTATCACTTTCAGTACTTAAATACCAATTATAAGATCTTCCAATCCAACTTGATTGAAAAATTTCCATTGGAGCCCTTTACTTTTTGCTATATACCTTTTTTCATATATAAAAGAAGTATATACACGAATTTTGGAATAAAAAGTGGATTTTAATGAAATTTTTCATAGAACTCACTTTGAGGTATCTTATAATCATTATTGGAGTATACTCAAATTGATAAAGAGGTATCATCATACGATTTAAGTGGTATATGAGAAGTGGGAGTACATACTCCTAGGAGTGCCATACCATTTTCACACACACGCATGCTGCACACACACACATATATATATATACAAAGGCTCGTGACGAATAGTTTATTCTCGCAAGATGGGCTATGCTTTGGCGCGACGTCCCATCCACGCCCCTCGCGTGTGCCAAGACCGCGGATCGGTAGTAAAACCCGCGTGGGCGCATAAAAACGGCAAAAAAATGGCTCGTTGTCGTTCTACGTTGACAATAAAAACCTCCCAACACACAAATGGCTATGGAAAATTGATAGTATAATGATTGTGCGTCACCTATGACATTTAAAAAACTTTTACTACCATTTCGGCTTGAAAGATGAGACCGTAATATTTGGGATGCTGGTTTTACTGCAAAAAGCACGTCACATTATTGATCTAGTAAATGATATCGTAGATTCGATGATCGTGTTACTGATCCATGCAATCGTTCTGCTGTTGTCCTCTCCGCTTGTTTTTTTTGTTTTGTTTTTTGGGAGTTACTGTCAATGTGGTGTAGTTATACTGATGTTTGAACCGAAAATTACGGGTATAAACCGAAACTCGAATGCACAATTTCTTTCAGGAATCATAAGTTTTACTATAAGAATATATGAGTCTTTACTGTCGGTTACAAAGAGGTTTACTGGATTTTCAGAAGTAAATAAAAAAAACTACTTCGGCTTGCTGCGCGACCTATACTTCTCTAGTACACCGGGGAGAGGCTTGACGCTGTTGATCTTGTAGAACAACAAGTAGAACATCAACTGGGGGCCTGTACTTGTTCCCTTTCTCCTTTATACAGATGATAAAAACGTCGTGTGTCAGACACTATACATCTAATCACTACAAGTTATGAGGTGATTACTTTTATCGGCTCTATATAAATACTCGCATTCGCCGCCCCGTAACTCTAAGAACTTCATCACGAAGAATGTACAAATCATTCTCTAGGACCTACTTCGGTGTTACCATGTTGTGCACCCTCTAGTTCACGACGATGGGGAATTTCCCACCGCCACAGACAGTGGGTAGCACGTAGACGAGGGATAATTTTGCTTCTCACTTAGTTGTGGTGGTGCTCCACTTTTGTGCCCTTTTTGTTGGGAGTCGTTGAGTTCAAAGACTTCTACACTTCTCGCACCCTATTGAAGCAAAGAAATGCACTGGCGAAGTTGTGTAGAACGGGAGGAAGATATGCAAAATCAAAAGCCGTGAAATACATGTCCAGTAAAACAAGCCACGTGATGTATGAGATTTACTGTTATGAACCATGGAATTTACTAGATCATAACACAATAATTACTGCGAGCGAGACCAGAGAATAAAAATTACTTACGAGTTTTACACATGTGATGTCCACACCCCTAATATGCTCATTCAGCATGCTCACAACCTGTTTGCTGTTGTACTGTTTTTTTACGTACTCCTCTACGTTTAGTAGTTTCTGTCGACAGGCAAACTCGAGTTGTTAGATATTACCGAGGGCGACGTTATGCTTTATTGGTATGTGCATAGGCATTTACTGTGAAAAACATCTCTGTGAAAACTACTTACTAACAGTTCGACGGGGAGGAACGTCATGTACCCATCGCTGTACGGCCTCAGGTCGGCGTCGTCTTGGCGCAAACACTCGATAAATTGCGAGATGAACATGTCTTTGGTCATTTGCTTGTCCTTGAATGACTCCGCTATGTCTTTTCTAGTGGCTGCTATGATTCCGTCCTTGGACTGGAGCAGATAGAGGTTGCAGTACATAACGTCCGTGTTAGCAGTAAAACATGCGCGTATGTATAGTAAACATGGGCGGCAATAAAACGATGCAACACAGTAAAATGTATATTAATCGAGCAGTAAAACACCGTTGCTGTATCGATAAAGGTGGCGATATCCCTTACCTTTTGAGGCTCTCGTCTGTGCATATCAGCTCCATCACCTCCATGCCCGTGGCGACGGGCACTTCCCGCCGCCTTATGTACGACTTGAATGGAGACACTAGCGTACTGGGAGGTTTTGTCAGCCTCTTCGCAAATGCACCTGTCAGCCGGTGCCCTTCAGATCGAGGAGCCACGCTCTTCCCAACAGTTGTCTTCTCCACAGGCGCCACCTTGTTGCTCACTATTGTGCCTGTCTTCTTTGCCTACCTGGAAGAGGCGAGTTTTATTTTGAGCTTTGGTATGACGGCGGCACCCTGTAGTAAAAAAGCTTCTTATTTTACTGATGTATTATATTGTCTTTACTGTAAATATCGTGATAAATTACCGCTATGTACCATGTACCTTTGCCATGCCGGGTCTACCCGGCGGATCTTTACCCGCATCGGTAGGTGCCTTCTTTGACTCCTTTACTAGGAAATGTGCCTCGAGGGTGTCTGTTGCACCCTCTTTATCGGGTTCTTGCGGTAAAAAGAACATTGTTTTATCGTTATGTATTTAAAACATTATCAGATGTGTCGAGCAAAATATTGCCAAAGGGCCCCAGATGTACCTTTGACGCTACCGATGCTAGCTACGACGCCTCCTTGACTTTGCTCGTGATTTATGGAAGCCTTCTACCTCCTTTTTATCAAGTGAGGCACCTCCCATGCGTTGCGATCCTTTTATCGCCAATGTGATTTTAAAAAAATAGATCGAGTTATTGTCACAAGTCAGTATAATTACTTGTTTCCCTCCCATGTTTTACTATGTTGTTACCTCTGTGTGCTCCTTTACTCTCGCGGGCTCTACCGGAGCATTGTTGGCGCCCTCATTTACTGTCTCCTGCAATAAAAAAAATCAAATAGGAATTACTGTAAAAAAAGGTGAAGAATATTACTTTGTCATTCGTAAGCGCTTTTATCAAGATTCAAGACTCGCTTTGTTCGGGATAGTGGATAGTAACCCGTGACTCGCCAAGCATTTCTACCGATTGGAGCCTATGTAGCGAATGCGATGGGATGTATCCCTGGGACCACGTCGGTTTCAATCGAGTCTATTATGTTGTCGATGTTTGACTCGTCATCGCCGCTTCGCTCGCCCGCATTTACAACAATAAAACTTATGCATGTAAATTTACCGTGTTACTTTATTGTTTATTGTGTTGAGAGAACAGAGTTACTGAATACACCTTTCTCGCACTGGTGTATTTTATTTGTCGGGCCACCGTGTTCTCGCTGCCATCGTATCTAATGTGTCTATTTACTGCATATAATACATTTTTTTTAACTATGATGTGGTAACATACCTTGAGCTCCATCGTCCTCCACCTCTTCTAGAGTTATAGGGAAGAACTCGACATTTAGATATAGATTGTTGTCGGCGCTGGTGCAGTCGGGATAGTGGACTCACCTGCGCTTGGGGTGCTGACGCGACATCGGGAGCCGACGAGACTATCGCGAGATGATCTGCAATATCGGTGTAGGGCCGCCGTCCCCAACGATCGACATGCGGCGATGTCTTGTTGTCGGGACGACAGATTATCAAACGGGGGTGCTTGCCGTGGCCGATGATGGCGACGCGCTGCATCGGGATTGTGATCTCCTACTCACCGGTCGCTACCGGCGTCCGGAACACCGTGTTTATCGGCGCGGGGTTGAGGTCACACGCCTCGATGTCTGTGCCTTCTTGTTGCGCTTTCACATCTATCGTCCTTACTGCGTGTGAGACACCGATCCATACGCATCTAACGCCTCGAGCAACATTTTGATGACACCGACGACCTTCATCTACAATGTCTTGATTTTGTTGTGTCCTCTTTATTTGCCTCATCGCCTTCTCGGCCTCGTCGTCGAACTTCTCCAGTGCCTCTATTGCTAGGCGCCGCTTCCCCTTGCCCATCGATCCCACCGCGTCACCGAGCAATGCGCGCAAGCTCGAGAACTGCCCTGTGGCGAGTTGTATGGGTTCATCTGGCAAGTGCGCCTATGTCGTCGCGCCGTGCTAGTAGCAGGTCCCCTCCTTTCTCCTAATCTGACCATTTTTTATTTATTTCAAACGTTATCGGAGTGTATTACTGTGGTGACTGATGAACATTAATCGGGCAAAATGGAAAGACCACTCACGCCGAGCTTACCAAAGGTGTCACTTCCATCCAAGGCCATCACCTTGTTGGCCGCGACGATATTGTTGACGAGGGCGGCCGTGAATTTTTTTTTATTTCAAACATTATCGGAGGGGATTACTATGGTGACCGATGAACATTACTGCAAATGAACAACTTGTTTTACTGTTAATCGGGCAAAATAGAAAGAGCACTCACGCTGAGCTTGCAAAAGATGTCACTTCCGTCCGAGGCCTTCGCCCTGTTGGCCGCGACGATGTTGTTAACGAGGGCGGACGTGAAGTGTGCTCCCCAGCTCGGCAAATCACGCTCCCATGCGCCGATCCCACCCTCCACAGCATCCCCGCCACCGCACTCCCCTGCGCGTCGGTGTGCCTCTTGATTGATCGCAGCCCACATCTACTGCTTGATTTGTGCCCTTGGTGTGTTCGATGAAATGCTTGGCTCGATCTGCGTGTGGCTGCAGCGCCTCGGTCGAGGCTGGCGTGGAAACACTCAATCGACGTCGGCGCCGGCTGATGGACGCGGACTACCGCGGCCCAGTGGGCGTCATCCTCTTCAGTTGGGCAATTGGAGCTCACTCTCTTTAAAGATTCCATGACTTGCACGATCTTCTCCCACTTGCATGAACTTCTTATAAGCGTATATTCTGCTACCGTGTTAGGTTTCGAGCGATGAAACTTGAGTAATCCAGGGACATCTCTGCATGGATCCTGTGCAGCTAAAACGGAAGCCAATGGCCATACACAACCGAAATGGGTAAAGGTTACATACAGACTGGAGTGTGCTTGAAATAAACCAGAGCATGAGATAATCAAGAGCTTGAATGTATCCAGCTGCCATTTCAAGTGTAGCAGTACTGTTTTAGTGACCCCTCAAAAAACAAAAAAAAGTTATGTCAAACTTGGAGTAGGATTGCAATAAGATTTTTCAGGATCTTCATATGACCTTTTCTCTTGGCAATGCAGGCTGCATGCAGATCTACCATCGAGAGGATCGAACGCCGGAATGATTGTTGCAATCCCGATTGAATAACAACACTGAAAGATAACTCAACCGCTTCAGTACCCAAATCTGACACAATGTGCAAACTGTTGGAGATACAAATGGGAGCAGTAGAAGTAGGAACTAGCAATTAGACTGGGAAGGGAGAAGAACTTGGACTGGAAGAAGAAGAACCATAATTGGGGGAGAAGCAGACGGGAGGAAGAACAGCAGTGGAGAAGAAGGAATTAGTCTTGTTGGTTTCTTTGTTCGATCCCCCTTTAGGTTGCTGTCACCTGTCACCTGCCCCTATGTAGTCCGACTCAATCCGCCTCCTGGCCCACGGCCCAACAACCGAAGCCCAATACAAGCTAGGTCGGTATGTGATATTCCTCCCTCCTTGAATTTCGGCTTGTCCCCAAGCCGATACAGAAGAATCGTCATCATTGCCACCGGGATTCCCTGGCATTAGTAGAACCTCCATGCCCAGCCTGCCGTGAACACCTTCACCGCCATGCTTCTGCTGCATTAGCATGCGAAGACGAAGCCACTGCACTTGGTCCGAAGCCTTGAGATGCGGCTTGACCCCAAGCCGCTGCCATGTAAGCCACCGGGGTCCCATGGAAGAGTCTGCTGAGCAATTGGATGCCCCTCCTCCTCAGCCACAACTTTCTTGCTACTCTGCAGAAGGTTGGCCTCAGTTCTTCTGTTACTACCACAAGCAATGAACTGATCAATGATGGTGCCATGAAGAGTGCTGGAAGAAGGAATGGCATGGCGCTCAAACTGTTCTTTTAAATAGAGATAAGTGTGAGCAACAAGCTCATCAATCTCCCCACCAGCTGGGACAAGGTTCTCACTGAGATATAATGCTTGGAATCTCCTCCTAGCAGAACCTCTAGGAATTGGCCTAGGCCAGCGTTTATGGAAACCAGCTGATGGCTAGTTCCTTGCAATAGCAGACTGGTAACCGAATGAATATTTCTACAAGACGATGTTCAGGGAGCCTACCAATTGGTCCATCACTTCTGTCTGTCATAAGGCAGGGCCAAGAAGCATACTTCAATCTGTAATTGTACCTTTCCAGAAAATACTGAACAACAGTCATCCTTGTTCCTTGATCATCAACAGGAAATATCAGCTGGCTCATAGGGATAGGAGTAATCCCTGTTATCTTGTATCTTCTGATTTGGTCCTCCTGGTGGTTTGTTTCAATATGAACTCCCGTAGTGCTTTCTTTATCTTCACACGATCCCTGTCCGACAGAGGCCGTGAAGTGTTATGTAAGTTCAGAAACTCCACCACAAATTTGATCACCGTCACAGGCTTAAAAAAGGATGTTGCAGATATATCTATGTTGAGTGAAAGCCCCATCTGTGTTAGGCGAAGGCTCTGGTAGTAACCTCTCCAACACGTTCAATGTTCGACTGTGGAAGATATTCTATGATTGCTTCAACTGCCTGCCTATTGCAGCACTCATCGACGACAAGATACTGTGCATGCATGGTGGCCTCTCACCTGAATTGAATAATCTGGACCAAATAAAGGATATCGAGCGGCCAGTTGAGATTCCTGATTATGGCCTCCTGTGTGATTTGCTTTGGTCTGATCCTAGCCCCGATGGAGAAGGGTGGGGGGAGTGAGAGGTGTTTCATGTACGTTTGGTGCAGATAAGCTTGTAGAGCTTTTGGATAAGAATGATCTTGATCTTATATGCCGAGGTCATCATGTTTGTGAAAGCCTAGTCTTCTATAGTGTTTTATTTTGTTAGAGAACCCCTGTCTTGTTTTTTTTTCAATTATTCTTATTTTCTGAGAGCTTTACCTCACACCGATGTCATGTATCATGAATGCCCCTAGGTGGTAGAAGATGGTTACGAGTTCTTTGCACAGCGGAGATCAGTGACAATCTTCTCAGCTCCAAATTATTGCGGGGAATTCGATAATGCAGGTGCTCTGTTGAGCATAGATGAAAGCCTAATGTGTTCATTTCAGATCCCGAAGCCAAATGAAACAGGCCCACCGCATGCAAGAAAACCAATTCCAAACAAGGTAAATCAGCTAACTTGAAATAGGATTCACTGATACTACAGTAGAGTGTGGTAATGATGTGTTTCACTGATACTACAGTAGAGTGTGGTAATGATGTAATTGTGACTTTGTGAGGATATTCCTTCAATAAATTTTATATCAAGAAGGGACTATTCATTCTCTGAAGTTTGAACTACTATTATTGTATCTACCCAACCAAATAACCCTTATATAACCATAGGCGATATCCTAACTACTGTACCTGCTTTGTTTGGTTGGGAATGGAAGGGATAGCTAGGTCACTGTTGAGTTATCCCCACAAACACCCAGTAGATCAAGCATTATTTGTGCAATAATATCTAAAGATTACAGCTCAATTCATTCTAGTTAGCTCAGGGTTACTTATTACACTTGTTGAGTTGGCATGCGCTATCCTTCTGACATTATCTTTCTTAATTAGTTAACCTGTGACCATCGAATAGCTACACGTGAACCACCCAAGATGCAAAGAACAATATATTCTACATTGGATAACTTATCCTCAATAAACTATCATGGCACCAAATGGAACATTGTATGATGCTTCTTTAGACTTGAAACGAACAGTTTTTTTTTTTGTCAAACGTATGAGTTGAAGGCAAGACAACTGATTACCTAACTTTTTTGACTTAGCAGCCACCAAGAGGGGAAAACGTTTGATCAGCATCCAATTCCTTCAATATGATTATCGTCCGCTCGAAGTGGGTGATCTATTGTTTGGATCCACCAGGGCATGGCATTATGCATCCACCAGCCAATCCTCTTGCTAACCACCCTTTCTTAGCTTCTGGAATGGCAGCTTGACGGCAATTCTGAGCATTTGTAAAGTTCGATTGGCTCCGCGCGCGTTCTTCTGTACAGCATTAGGTCGGATTCAGCAGCACCTTCTGGTCTGATTGTTCTTCCTGCCGCCACAGCATCTGATTGGCAGTGTGACTTCCTGTGGATGTGGGTAGTTTTGGTTTTTGTAATTTTGTTAGGTACTTTTTGTGATGTATTTTTTCCCTGATGTTTGTGCGTTGATGTTTGTTTTTACCAATGTATTTTCTTTGCCTTACAATCTGTAGTTTGTGAGGAAAAGTCTCAAAAAAGATGTGGTTTCTAACTTCCTATGTACTATTCTTCCTTCCTTGCTTTTATTTCTTTTGCGTGGGAGCTAGTAATCTACCATTTTAATCCTGTGGATGGTTACTATTCTGCATCAGAGGCAACCCAGCAAGGACCGTATATACATAACACCGTAGAAACACATGGGATCAAATCCAAACAACAGAGAGCAATTAGCAAGTGGTAGGAGTAGCAGCCACTGGAAGAAATTCATAATGTTGGGGTTTAAAATTTTTTGAGGGGGGATTTGAATTATGGTTAATTATTATATGCTATAGTTTTTTTAGATTTATTACGTACTGTAGTTAGTTTCTAGAGGTGACCCATTGATACGGCAAAAATTATAGAACACTAATTTATACACGAGTTGGTCCGATCTTTCACGGTACAATCATCCAACAGAAATTAATAGTCTCAGTTTGGATAAGTTTAGCAGCAATAAACCAAAATAAACAGCAGCAGAGGTGGTAACTTGGTGCAGAAGAACAACAGCAGAAACTCCTCCAACTTGATCCAGTCCGCATCCCCTAACCCCCCCCCCCCCCCAACCCGTGTCCCAGCAAGAACACGAATTAACAGGAAAGATTCCCAAGGAATCAGCACGTCAGCTCCCAATCCAAAAGATGGAAACAGAAGGTGAAACTCTAAAAATGAAAAAAAAAATCTCTGGGGAGGACTTCGTGGGAGGCCTCTCTCTCATCTCCATTCATCTCCCCCTCCGAATCAACGGCTCCCTAGAGGCTCCCTCTCTAGAGAATTTTCTTCCCGAAAAATCGATTTCACCAAAATTCAAGGTACGACGTGGTTGCCAACACCTGCTGTTTTTCTCGAGTATATTACTCGACAAAATAAAACATCTCATTACAATGGCCTAGGGACCCTAGCTTATATGCAGGGGCATCTACAGTAGACTAGCATGGTGCATAGAACACAGGGTAAAAAAATCAATTTTCTTTGAATATAATCATGTATATATAATATGGATATCACTAACCCAACATGAGGGGACACTCTAAACCACAGTCCAACCGATTAGCCCAGCCCAGCGTGATATATGCATCCAACGTGCACGCACACATCTCCTTAATTCGACTCGGGCTCACAAAGGAAACAAAAAATCCAATTCGGAGATAACATCTGGACTCCCTTGCCTTCCGGGTTCGCATGTTAATTCGGCGGCATATCAGGTGGACATAGCCCTATCTGTGCATATGTGAACATAAGCGATCCGAGACGTCCATCAACAAAGGAACGGCACAGGACGAGCGAGCCTCCCACTCGAGTCCACTTTGCGGAAAACCCCCCGCTTGAACCAACATCGTCTTCAATTCGCACCAGCGCTGCTTTCCATTCCCCCCGAAATGTGCCTCGCCGCTTGCTCACATCAAATCGATCTCCATCCACCAATCCCATCGACGACGAGACCGCGCCGTCGCAGCCCACTACGGAGAAGGAGAAGCCCAAGAAGGGCGGCAAGGCTGCCGTGCCCGACAACGACGACTATGAGCCCCCTCCGCCGCGCGGAGATGAGGAGGAGGAGCAGATCAACGTCGTCTTCACCGGCAAGAAGAAGAAGAAGAAGGGCGGCGGCGCCGTGAGCTCTTTCAGCGCCTTGGATGCCCTCGCAACCGATGAAGACCACGACGAGGAGCCGGACGCGCCAAATCCGAGGGCAACAACGATCTTGGCGGTGCGGAGGGCGGCGACATCGATTTCGACTTCAGCAAGGCCAAGAAGAAGAAAAAGAAGGATAAGGGAGCTCACCCAGCCCTTGAAGAAGAGGAGGATGAGATCATGCGGTGCCCAAATTGCTCTTTGAGGAAGAAGAGGAGCTCGCGGTTCTTTGCGCATCCACACAACCGCAAAGAAGCCGCAAAAGAAGAAGAAAAGAAGGAGGGTATCTAAATGTATGTTCAAGAATTGATAATCAATATGACATGGTATTGACATTGCGCCTCGATGGGAAGATTGCCAACCTGAAATTGTGATGTATTTGTAAGCTATCGATTTTGTATTAACCAGAAAAAGTGAATGATTTGTTCGATCTCGCACTTTTCCTTTGTTGGTAGCAATACAAGTTATGAATTTTGGGAGCTGAATGCATGCATTCTCCTTGTGTGTGTATCCTCACTTGGCAATGGTTGGCTTCATGAATTGTAATGAACAATTAGCCCAAATGAAATGAAATAGTTTTTATTCATTGATGTTTCTGGATTGAATCGTGAAATTTGAATGCGTGTGTTGAAGCTGTGAAAGTTTTTTGTGAGTTTTTCATGCATTTTTTTGTCGCTGAAATATCTTACCCCTTTGCGTTCTTTGGATGGTGAAGAAGCTCTAAACAAAGGGATTACCACACTACCGAGGTTTTTGCAAGCTTAAGGGCGAGAGCATTCTCCACCTATTTGCAACTCATCGAGTTTTTGGCCTTAAGTTTTATCAAGAGTCTCGTGGTACTCTAAAGATTCCAAAGACCATATTACATGGTTCGGATGTGATGGTCATGGGATTTCCATGAGGTGCAAATACCTATTATCTGTTGATGCAACTTGATAAGGACTTCAGCATGTTTTTCATTTGCTTGAGATGCAATCGACACAAGCAATAAGGCTAATGCACATACAGATGCTAAAGAAGCTATGAGGTTTAACAAGATTAATATGGACATATGCAAATAAGTAAAAATGAATCCAATACTGATCTTTTTGATGTGAAGTCGCATGCCCTACAAAGTATAGAAAACTGTGAAGGCATGATGGAAAATGGACTTTCCATTTAGAATGGGGTTGAGCCTCTTCCATTCTTTGTTTGTTCACCATCTTTTGGGTAGCAAGGAGCGCGAGCCTAGCACTAAGTTAGCCGAAGCAAAGCAGTAGCTAGCATGCTTCACAATTTTGGATGATGAATAGTTTTAGACTGATGCTGCTTGGATGTTGCTGCTGATACGAGAAGATGTTAATTACCAAGTTCTGCTATATGCCTGCATTCTCACAGGTATAAATTTAGTTACATGCTTCAATTTATTCAGCATTCAACAATTTCCATTCATCATTGTCATGGGCAGCAGCAGAATCCTAAAACAAACTAGGATTGCTAAAACAAACAAGTTGTCATTGTTAGGGAGGTAGAACAGCCCCTATGAATGACAAGCAGGAACAAGAGGTAGAGAATACCATAGATGGTGAATTTAGTAGTGTCAAGCATGTCAGGGGAATTCTCTCCATGGGAAGGTACTTCCTCTGTTAAGTTTTGGCAGACATCTGTCTATCCTTTATCAAATCACTTTGCTGTCTTCTGGTTCTGGCCAAAACAACACAAGCATGTAGCATAAGACACTGTTAAAAGATTCTTTCTAGCTATATGACACAGATCTTGTTAGGGCAGTAATGATATACATTGCATAGATCTATTAACAGCACACATGTCAGAGATATCCAACTTGGAATCAAAAGTTATTCTCATGAACTGGCAAAATAGTTAAGAGCATGTCTCACCAAGTATGCAGTCACAAATTAACGCTATCAGTTTCTGGTACACACACTGAGTGATGTATTTTCGAGTTTCACTCAGTATCAGGTATTTGCCACATAATACAATCGACAAGACAAAATCAGTTGACACCCTACTGCAACATGATATGTCTGGAGCAAATGAAGCAAGTGCAGGGGCAAAAATACATAGGACATCACATCATATTTCATCAGAATTTATGGCAGATCATTACAAACTTGAGACTGCATCAGAATTCACATCACATCATATTTCATCAGAATTCATAGCACATTACATCAGTTTTGAATAGCACATTACACCAGTTTTGAATAGCATATTACATCAGAAATTCAGAATTCAATAGCAAATGAGAGCAGATTTCAATAGCAGATTACATCAGATTTCATAGCAGATCACTTGAGAGCATATTCATCTGGTTTGCCTGCCTACATAAAACAAACACAAAATTTGAGTTAGTATGTAATAAGAGGAACCAATTGTGAAATGAAAACATGATTGGCCATTATCGATGCTTGCTAACTCGAAGGAAGGCGAGGGGCCGACAGCGCAGAGGCGACGCAGGGGCAACGGCGAGGAGCGGCAAGACCTAGAAGCGACTTCGGCCTCTGGCGCGAATGCTGCCATGGCGAGGAACGCAGGCGGAGCGACGGCAGAGGGCGGCACACAGGATCTGGCTCGCTCTCCGTCATGGACCAAGAGGCGCGACAAGATCCGGGCTCTCGTCAGCGGACTGGAGGCGGCGACGGGATCGATGGGGGAGTGAGCCAGGGAGGGGTAATGGTCGGCGGAGTGTCGCCGGAGCGGGGGTAGACAGGGGCGGCGAAGCGACGGCGAGCGCGACGCCCTCTCCCTAAACCTAGCTCGGTTTGGGCGATGAGGGCGCGGGCTGTACATGGGGGTGAGGGCGCGGGGGGCAAAATGCAAAAGTGCCACTTAGTGGGGAGGTGGGAACGCCGGCTGCAATCTCGCTCGTCTATTTCGGATCTGACGGCTAGGGTTGCATGTGTACATATGTACATAAATATGTGCATGTGCAGCTGATACGCCCCCAATTCGGATCAAAATTGAGCCAATTAAAATCCTATGGTCGCCTTCTTGACTTGTACCGTTGTACGCGCCACACCATCCAACCCACAGCTCCAAGTATTTTCTTGTGCAGCCTTCTCCACGCGCACGTCCAGCAGCGGCAACTCCAACATGTACTGTACCTTGCACGTGTACTTGCCCTTTTCTCTCTCACACATCTCTCCGTGCTAACTAGTACTCCTCCAACTAAAAAAGAATTAATACCATTTGAAACGGAATTTTTGGCCGACACTTTGTTTTCAACCCAGATTTACAAATTTGGTCGACGTGAACCGTATTTGTAAAATGGCCGGGTTGGCGATAATCACCCGGCCTGTGTGACACGTTGCTGCCGGCCAAGACGCCGCCTGCCAGGCCAAAGAAATTGCCTCGCCACCTCAAGATTACAAGATGGTCAAGGATGGTGGCTATGCGCCACCACTATTGGTGTTAATTAGTGTTATTAGTTTAATTAGAGTTATGTTAGTTAATTAGGTTAGTTTTAGGCTAAAATTCTGAACGAATAAAGTTATGAAAAATTTACACAAACAAGTACACGCACGCCATGCTACAGTACGCTAATTAGGTTATTAGTATAATTAGGTTAGGGTTAATTAGGTTAGGCTGAAATTTGGATTAATTTTAAAATATAGCAAACGAGTCCAAAAATTATGAAATTTTTGTGGAGCCTCCCGACATCTGTGTACTTGTTTGTGTAAATTTTCCATAATTCTATTCATTCAGAATTTCAACCTAAAACTAACCTAATTAACTAACCTAACTCTAATTAAACTAATAACACTAATTGCTTAATAGTGGTGGTCAAGATGAGTCACCATACGCCACTATTTTGGAAAATGGTCATGATGGCCACCATGCGCGTAGTGCCGAGGTGGTAGGGCTGCAAGACATCGGGCTGGCAATGCGTGGTTCGACGGCGACGTGTCATACATGGAAGTGTCATCAAGACGCATGACCGTCGCCATCTCGCTATTTTTGCAAATACGGTTCACAGACGGCCAAATTTGTAAATACCGTTGAAAACAGTCAGACGGCCAAAAATTCTTTGAAACGTTTATGGTTTTTATGCCCGTATCACTCATCTTTATATAAGGACTTTTTCCCGAGAAAGTATAAGGATTATTAATCCCATTGTTGCTTTTTATAAGACGGCCACGTTATTTAGAGATTCAAATTTTGTGATTTTTACTAACAATTAGTCCAAATTTATATATAAGATTTGTGACAAAAAATTGTACAGCTTGGATTCAGATTTGCAAGTACTTTCATAGGATCACAATAATATATTTTAAAAATATTAGCGCTTAGAGTTCAATTTTAGAGACTACGTCAAATATTTAAAAAATTAATTAATGTAGGAAGTATTATTCATGAGACACGGCTCTTGAGTTTTTTTTGCTCATTTAGCACTGTTGACGTGTGAATTAACAAAAATAGAGCCTCTCCAAATTAATTGCAAAAATAGCACCACAGACAAGCGTAGACACGATATGTGGCTTGTCCGTGTCCCTAGGGCTGAACTTGCCTCCACTCTGCCCCTAGGGCGTGGAAATACCATCGTTCGGCCCCTAGGGGCACGGAATTACCCTTGTCCGGCCCTCAAGGGCGCATATTCTCTTTCCTCCAGAAAAGTATTGTTTGTGGGAATTTCTAAATATAGCAAATGAGCTCAAAAAATTATGACATTTTTTAGAGGATCCTGACATAGTGTAATTGCTTGTTTAATTTTTTCATAATTTTATATGTTCTGCATTTGTCTCTAAAATTAGGGCTTTAGGAAATTAGGGTTTTAGATTTTGGAAATCGTGGTTTCATGATTTCATGTGAACAGCTTATCGTGTGTTTTAGGGTTTTGTGAATTAGGGTCCAAGTGCAATAAGAGCTACGAGTTTGTCAACATGACGACAATGCAAGCATGATTACATGCCTTCCTCCAAGGCCACCGGGAGGCTGCAGGATTCGTGAAGATGTGCGATGTCGTGCATGCACGTAAAGAATAATTAAAGTAAGCTTAATACACAAGGGCACAACCACAAGACAAAGTTTATCAAGAACTTAATTATGCTTAATATCATGCAAGCACAAGGATTGCAACCAAGTTTACAACACATACAAAGCACAATGAAGATTTAGATTGGAACACTCAACAACTCAAATAATACAAATTTCCCACATATATTATATAACATAAAAGGGCAAATCAAGCTTCAATGGTGCATGCTTGAACAAGGAAAACAAACAAATGACCGAGAATCAAGCCAACCTAAATCTATCTCCCGTTCTTTCCATATATAGCAAGAATGGATAGAATGCAAGATAGATAGACATTTGGCTAGTACGCGGCAACAAAAGTTTAAACTAATCAGCAGGAACCAGTTAGACAGCTGACCACGTGCTCCTCCGTCTACCGAATGCCGTCTCGCGGTGGCTCAAAGCGCACCGGCAAAACACCTTGGTGTCGCAGGGGAACTACGACCCAAAGAAGTGCTCCACGAAGACGTCAAGCCCTTACGAATTCCAAGCAATAACGCCGACAAAGATCTACGCCCAGTCATGGGAGTTGCAAAGATGGCGAGGCATACGCATTCGATGATGCGCGCATGACATCGCACATCTTCGTGGATCGCGTAGCCTCCCAGCGGTAACCCTAGAGGAAGGCATGGAGCAAGACGCTGCGTCGTCGCTGCCGCCATGTTGGCAAACATGTAGCCTTTGTTGCACTTGGATCCTAATTCACAAAACCCTAAAATACCGAGCAACTGCTCACATAAAATCATGAAACCGTAATTTCTGAAACCTAAAATCCTTATTTCTCTAAAGCCCTAATTTTTGAGACCTAAAACCCTAATTTTCGAGATAATTTCATAACATATAAAATTCTGTAAAAATTATACAAGCAAGTAAACTGTGTAAGGAGCCTTCAAGAAAACTTTCATAATTTTTGGAGCTCGTTTTATATATTTAGAAATTCCTACAAATAGTAGTCTTAAATGAATTTTCTAGAAAAAAAATACAAAAAATATAAAATTATGGAAAAAAAATTTAAAAAATAACTACACTATGTCAGGAGCTTCCACAAAAAAAAAATCATAATTTTTCAAGCTCATTTGTTATATTTAGACATTCCCACAAACAATATTTTTCTAGAGAAAAGAGAATCCACACTCCTAGGCTAGACGAGGGTAATTCCGTGCCCCATCCCCAAACTTCAGGAAAGAAATTCATCAGGGGAGGGCCTCTTGAGGCTGTTGGCACTCCCTGAGGCCGTTGGATTTAAGGGGAGAGTTTGATGTGTAGAGGAGGAGAGGCCTCATGAGGCTCTCTCCTCTAGGCCGTTGGATTTAATGAGGGAGTTTGATGTGTAGAGGAGGAGGAGGAGGAGAGGCCTGATGAGGCCCTCCCGGAGAATTTTTTTTCCCAAACTCCCACGGCTCTCGTCCAAGGCCCAAATTCGAGACAGCGTGATTAAACAAGGAAGCCCAACCCAAAAAGGAGCAGAGAGAGAGAGAGGAAACGAACAAGCCAAGAGAGAGAGAAGGCTCTCGAGCTCGAGCGCCGCGCGAGGAGAGGAGAGGGAAGATGAGCGGCGAGGCGGCGGTCGGCGGCGGAGGTGGCGGCGGTGAGGCGAACGTCACCATCTACATCAACAACCTCAACGAGAAGATCAAACTCGAAGGCACCGCACCCTCCCTTCCATTGCGCATCCTTCTCTAAACCCTAGGGTGGATTTCATCTGCAATTTTGGTTCATTGTTGTTCCGGGGTAGAAAATTGCATCATTGTGGGGGTTTGGGGCGTTTCTCTAGGCTGCCGCGGTGGAAATCTTGGTGGCTTTTGATGCGGAGATGCGGGTAGCTAAAACCCTAGAAGCTCTAGCTAGGTGTAGTAGCCCTTGTCCGGGCACACCGTCAAACCCCTCGGCGTCGTGGCTTCGGTGCATCTTGATGTTATTTAAAGAATGTTTGCGTGTTGTGCCAGGCTGGTTTTGTGATGGGGAACAATCATGGAGGAGTGCTACAGATATCTGAGTCGAAAAGGGGTGATTGCTGCTGTTGCCATGGGAAGTGCAGCTTAGTTGTTTGCCATGTACTTTGTTAATGGAAGTGGTGGTGTGCTTAATATTATGAGTCAGGATAGCTCTTCAGCCTTAGGCAGCTATAGGCACAGTAATTTTTTTTTGTTCAGTTGTTTGATATACTGAGCTATGGTTTTTGCCGGAAGTTGGAACTTAGGAAGTTTCGTAGTGACCCATGTCTCGTTTCCAATGCTAAAAATGTGATTGCCCTTGCCCTAAAGGCGAGTTACACTTCTTGCAGTCTTTTGTATGTAGATTGATTGCGGACTATAAGTGTCACACCAAAATGTAATGAGGGACAAATAAATATAGTGATATTGTTTTGTTAAACCGTCAGGTGTTGTTATTGGCGAAACTTGGGGAAGAATAAGTCGTTATTACCCTTTGGTAACACATGGGATGCATTGCCATTCTTGTATATGGAAGATTTCGGTCTGCCTTCTGCAACTTGTATTGGGACCAGGGAACACGGCAGCACTGGGAATTGCATTGACATTTCATGAGATATTTTCTTTTGCAGTGCCAGTATACTGAATAAATCAGTAATTGTGCATTTTGTAGATGTAGTGTATCTCCAAATTTGACGTGCATGTTCTCTTATGCTGCTGTTTTCTGTTCAATCTTGTTTATTTTTATCATTTATTTTACATATTCAATTCAACTTCATGGTACAGCTTAACATAATCTGCTGAAATCCTTACAGAACTTAAGAAGTCCCTCAATGCTGTTTTCTCCCAATTTGGAAAGATTCTTGACGTGCTTGCTTTTAAGACTTTGAAGCATAAAGGCCAAGCATGGGTTGTGTTCGAAGATGTTGCATCAGCAACTGAGGCTCTAAAGAGGATGCAGGACTTCCCCTTCTATGACAAACCTATGGTGAGTTTAGAGCTGAGCAGCAGTTAGGGAAAGCTTATTCAATTTATGAATTTCATGTTGAGAAAAAAAAACGTGTATTTTTGCCCTTCGTTGCATACCATTTTGGTTGGTCTGATAAACTTGCATTTTAGGCTTATTGACATTGCCTGTAAGGATTGTAAGATGTTGTTATGGAAACAACTATTATGACCTGTCTAGTTATCTAGTAAGCTAGCTTATTGGGCTTATATAGTATGTGCACATTAAGTCTGCAACTCTGCGTATGACTTATGACTTAAAAGTCTAAGCTAGACAAAACTATACCCGAGTTGGTCAAACTGGTCAACTCAATGTGAAGCACAACTGTTGTTTTATCCGCTTATTTCTGTTGCATTTTGGCTCCAAGAAACTGTGCTATTCTTTTGCTTTACTCATGGAATCTTGGTTGTTGACTTCAGAGAATTCAATATGCCAAGACAAAGTCGGATATTGTAGCAAGAGCCGATGGTACCTACGTACCTCGAGAAAGAAGGAAAAGGAACGATGAGAAACGTAAGATGCTGGTTGACATGCCTCTTCTCTTGCATTCATTGTTTAGCTGATGTATTCATGTCTTCTTAGATATCACTTGTTCCATACTGATGTGTTCATATCTGCATAGATACCAGTTCCTTTTACTTGGAGACATTTGGCTTTATGATTGATTAGTCTGTCACATGTTAACACTGTATACTGTTGCCTGTTGGCGTATTTCATAAAGAATAATAGAAAGATGTACTGAAGACGGTCTCTTGCACAGATTGGTGTTTAGCAGACTAATAAATAGGCTTGAGGAGTTATTAGTGTCACTCTCATGGTTTCTCTTTGTACCTATACTATAGTGAAGCGTGATACTGGCTTTGAAATAGTCATAGCATCAACATTTTTTGTAGTCCCTGATTTGATGCTGAAGCTATTGGTCAGTACTTCCTGGTAATTATTCAAGCAATTTTTCTACCCCTGATCAATAGATGCATTCACCTATTTATAGAATTTCAAAATTGTCTAAGAACTATTTCATTCCTTAATGAATTGTGACAAGTGCCTTTGTCTGGTCCTGCTTTACTCTGTGCTTACACATTTATTATTATTATTTAGATGTTAATATTTGATAGATATGAAGTATTTAGATCAATGAGGCAGCTGTCTCTCAAACCTGAGATCATATCTGTTCAATGCACTAGATGTAGCATAACGCACTTTGGCTCTTTGTCAACAGAATTACTATTCGCTGGGAGGAACTTTTTTTTTATAATAGTTATACTTATGGGCTTATGGCAGGTTTGCTTGCTTTTTCTTTTCTTTTCTTTGAGAGCAAACCTTATTAATTTGCCTGTTCTTGAATAATGCAGCTGAAAAGAAGCAGAAACGTGAGCAGCACCATGATGTTAGTCAAGTTGGCTTAGGTGTGAATGCTTACCCTGGTGTTTATGGTGCTCCTCCGGTAAGTACTAGGGAGTTGATTAGAATCGTGTTTCTGCTTCATTGTTTTGCATTTGTTATGTAAAATGTTGGGTATACGAGATATGTGACTAAGTAGGCCCTTGGTGCTTCAGCGAGCCGTCATATATGGGTATTGAATTTGGCTCATGTTCTGTGCCCTAACCTGCTATTGCTTATATTTGAGCATGGACTCCAAGCTCCACTCATCTTATTTCATTCTATATGGGGAACAAAGTTTGCATGTGTGTGCATGAGCTGATGATTCTCCTTGCAGAATTATGTTAGGATGATTTGCTATTCAAAATATTAAGGATTAGCAGTGAGAAATAACTTGAGATTTTGGTGGGAACGTGTAGCCACAACTAAAAGCTGTTGTAGTTGTGTATCATGTAACAGTATAGATATAATACCCACTAGGCCACTACCATTGGTACAATGAGCATGTTGACATGTTTAATTGTGTTATTGTTTTGCGGTGCATCGTTTTTCGTCAGCTCATTACTTGCTTGATATGATGCCCTCAATTTAAATGTCTTTTTTTTGTGCAGCTCTCTCAGCTACCTTTTGGTGGGGACAGAAGGTCATGATGCCAGAGATTATTGTACCAAACAACATCCTCTTTGTCCAAAATCTCCCACACGAGACGAGCCCTATGATGCTGCAAATGCTCTTCTGCCAGCACCCAGGGTTCAAGGAAGTGAGAATGGTCGAAGCAAAGCCCGGAATTGCTTTTGTGGAGTATGGAGATGAGGGGCAAGCTACCGCAGCCATGAACCATCTTCAGGGCTTCAAAATTTCAAAAGATAACCAAATGCTTATAACATATGCGAAGAAGTAGAGAGCTCTCGAGCTGTATTGACTTGGTGAATGAATGTTGTAGCCCGGCCTTTGCACAATTGGCAGATTTTCCATGTTTTAGGTGGTCTACATCCTGAATAATTCTGCTAGATTTACTGCTCAGCTCCGTTGATGTGTGTTTCTGGAAGTGAGGTGAAATGGAAACTATTTTTGCAGTCATGTATTATCCCAGTTAGTCCTGTATGGTTATGTAAAATTGCATGATCAGATTGTTTCCATCGAGTCTTGTTAACTAAAAACAACCTACATCTTTGTATTGACTTCAGTGTTCTGAAATATGTATCATCTTGTGAGGACAACACCAAGTATTATAGTGCTCTACTCCTTCGGCGCGATGATCATCCGACTTTCATGCGCTTAAAATTGTTAAAACTCACACCGTATGAAGGCAATCTATAAGGACCGCGGCTAGTAGAGGAGTTCCTTAAACTGGCAAAAGATAAAATTTGGCCTGAACTCCACATCGGGAAACACCTTCGTTATGTTCTTTTTTCAAGAATGCCGAAAATTTGGAGCTGTCATTCTTGTAAAGGGCCATGCTAATATTCTCTATGTTGTTCCAATTTTATCACCGCCTTTGTTCAAACAGCTAATGGTCTAACATGATTCACACGAATACAACAAATTGAAGAGCGCACAATAATACAAGATACCGATACATAAATCATAAACAAACTACAGAATCGAACATTGGTAGGAGCAATTTAACGAGCCCAGCATTAAAGAGCAATTGTCTGTTCACATGACTAGTTAGATCCTAAAAATTTGTTGCGGTGGGTTGTCTGCTTGATGTACACAAATTTGGCATAGCCCTAACATTCGGTCACCTAAAGTTCATGTTTTCCTGCAAAGGAAACTAGAAAAATAGGCTGCCGAGTCACACTCTTTCGAGCTCAGTGACGTCCTTGCTCAGCTGGTCCTTTAGCTCTTTCTGCCACCCTTCGATGAGTTTCTTATGCTTGGCAATAAGCTCAGACTTGGTCTTGAGTTCTTCCTCCATTACACTAATCTCCTGCAAAGCAAACATATTAACACAAGGTGACAAATTATAGCTCAGAGTTGGCATCTTAATTAAGCTTTGTGACTAGCACATATGAATATACGATTTCTCTCGATAGCTTCCAAGAAATTTTACAGAAGAAACGAGTGCATGAGAAGTTCCAATTGTTCCAAAGGAGAGGTTAGGGCAGAACACAAGCATTCCTTGATATTCTAAAATGTCTACCCATCTATTTCTAGTGCAAAAGTGAGGTTGGACTAGAATGAAAGCAGTTTTTATAATGTAATCTATACCACTAAATGTTAGGTGGTTATACTGAAAGGTGATACTTAATTAGCTATTCATAAAAACTAGCAGTAACAATAAGGGATCGATTTAGGGTCGACCAACTCATGTCAAGATTCAAGATTACTAGTTCACTGGCAATAAAAAACCAAACCCTTTCTTTCCCAAAATCAGTCACCTTCTTTTCTACTACACTCTCCCTCGCTATCCCTCGGCTCTTGGTGTACACTCACGGCTCGCCACCTCCGCTATCATGCTGCCATGGTACTCTCGTCCATCGGCCTGT
Source organism: Phyllostachys edulis (assembly GCA_036346405.1). Classification (NCBI taxonomy): domain Eukaryota; kingdom Viridiplantae; phylum Streptophyta; class Magnoliopsida; order Poales; family Poaceae; genus Phyllostachys; species Phyllostachys edulis. Next base: position 20,176 of record JAYEVD010000629.1, on the reverse strand, counting down.
TAGCGATCCCACACAACACACTATAGGTTGCTTCCCAGACCCCAGACCAGAACACCACCCCCAACCCACGCACAAAATCACCATTGCCCGCATCCCGTAAGTCCTAACCACAGCATCTAGCTAAACCAATGTACGTATTTACTCCACTTGCAGTTGGACAAAGATGAAGTGATTTCTAGGTCAAGTTCTTGTTAAAGAAATGTACCTTCCGAAGCATCTCTTCTGTCGTCGGCTGGTCCTCGCGCTGCAGGCTGATGAAGTAAGACTGGAGCTTCTTGGCAGCCCCCATGAAATCCCTCGCGTGCCTCTCAACATCAACTGCTCAGCATGAAAGCAACAGAAAAAAAAAACAGCCATCATCTCAAATTTGCCACCGGTAACACAAGTTAAACTACAGAGATGTAATTTGCAGTAATCTCAGCACTTCAAATTGCTCATGCACAGGCAAGATGCGAGCTCCCGCAAGCACGAACGACGAGCTCCCTCCTATGTAGGCAAAGCAACGAACACCTCGCGCGCGCGGCGCCGGCGACCAACCGAACACCACAAATCCTGGGCGGTGACCCAGCGGGCGAAGGTCGGCGGTGGTGAGATGAGAGAGGATGACGAGCCGGTTGGACGTACTCTGGTGGGAGGACTGGAGGGAGCGGTCGACGGCCTGCAGCTCGCGCGCGGGGAGGCAGGGCAGCAGCGCGGCCTCCAGCGCCGCCACGCACGCCATCATGTCCTCGCGCACGGCCCCCGCGGGCGTCTGCTGCGCGGGCGGCGGCGGGAGCGTCTGCGACGGCGGCGGCTGCTGCTCAGCCATGGGAGAGAGATGGGGATCGCGAAATCCTAGCCGTGTTAGGTTATCTTCGACTGTGTATCTTTTAGCTACGTCACGTCAACAAAATTCCTACGCAGAGGAGAGAGAGGAAGAAGAGAGAGTAAAGACCATTTCTTCCTGAAGAGACTATCGTACATGCGAAACAAGACATGATACATTAATCTACTCTAGTTGATATGTAGGCTCGTTTCAAAGGAAACTTATAAAATATAAATGTTAGAGAGTATGTTATAGACTATCTATCAAGATGTTGTCTCTAAAGATAATGTAATATATGTTAGAGACGAGATTATCTCTAACTATTAAAAATGCCTTTACCGGGCCGTCCAAGGTGCACTCCCAAGGTGCATGTGGGAGTCTACCTTTCGCTTCCTACTGGGACGACGCCTTTGCTCGAATAATACCACATCGTTGGCTAGGGCGGGGGAGTCGGTCGAGCGAGCAATAAAAGGGGATGCAAGGGTCCTCCCAAAAGCATACCTTTCTCGGATTTTGGCTAAGGTAAGTGTAGTATCTTATTTTATCTCTACTACTTAAAAATAGACGTTGGTGGTCGTTCCTCCTCTCCTCTCCTTTTGATAAAATCGAGTGCTAACGTGTGGCCCGTCTCTGTGCGATCTAAAAACTTCGTGTATGACTCCCTCCCGCTCCGCTGCTTCCTCGCGTTCCTCTTAACCACCGCCTATGCGCCCTCCTTCCGTCCCACCCACGTGCGCAACACACTCCTTCCGCCCCATCTTGATTCACGCCACTGCGCCCCACCACCCGACCTCAAGGTTGACGGGTGGGTCTCTCAATCAAGCCTTCACGCACCCTCTTGCTAGTTGCCATATCCCCGTTCACGATAATCGTCGCAGTGTGGCCACACCTCTTGCCTCTACCCCCACCCCCAACCACCATCAATCCACCTTCCCTCCCTCACGGCCTCCATTTTCCCACTCCTCCCCTGCTTTCGCCTCATGATCCAATCTGGTGAGGTCAACACCATGGCATTGGATCGGGGTTCATGATGGAGGATTGGGGCTCTAGTGGCGGTAGGCGGCGGCTTGCGGCAGTGCATGATGAGTAGGAGACGTATGAAAGTATCTAGACCCCTATAAATGATTTTGGTAATTAACGACAGCAATGTATTAAGGGACTAATATGTGTGCTTAAGATATTCTAAGAAGGTTTAGCCCTAGAGTATGGATAACAATATGTAGATGGCAATGCAAGGATAACAAATGTTTGATATGGCTCGAGGTAAATGTATTGATTAGCCTAAGGATCTTTTTTATAGTTTTTACCGGTCTCGGTGTTTGGAGAAAAGACCGGATTTGTAGGCTAGATGTCGTACTATAAAGAGGGATCATGGCTAAGTAGCTTGAGTATTTATTTTGTGCCATTTTGGTCAATCAAATGTCATGCATTGTATTTAGAATTGCACCTGGAAACAGTTCAGTAAAATCGGTATGACCGCGGTTGATGAGCGGTACTACCGCAGCATGGTAGGATCGGATTCTAGTTGGCGGTATGTATTTTTCAGAGAGCATGTTTTTTTGGAGTTTCTTCTCCCTTGAAGAACGATATGACTGCATCCTTTGAGCGGTATTACCGTAGTGCGGTAGGAACGATGTTTACATGGTGGCACATAATTTCCAGAGCGGATGTTTGGGGATTCTTTGAACTATGGAAATCGGTAGTTCTGTTTTAGTCGAGCGGTGCTACCACTTTGCGGTAGTACCGGACATTGTCTGTGCGGTAAATACTGCACCTTTCTATAACAGCTAGTTCAGAAGCATTTAATGCACTCGTTCTAACCGTTGAAAAGTGAATGTGGTAGTACTGGATTTCTACAGTGGTACTACCGCATATGCTGAATTTCTCTGATATTAGCTTCAAACGACTAGTTTTGTGGTAGGGGGCTATAAATACCCCTTCACTTGCACCAAGCTCAGAGTCTTTGACCTCATTGAATACATTTGAGCCTTTAGTGCACTCTCTACTAATTTGCCCATATTTCACATTTGGAGGTAGTTGAGAGCATTCAAGTGCATTGCGTCATTGGTTGATTCTTTTGGCACTTGATCTTCCTCAAGCAAAGTTGTGGTTTGTTACTCTTGATGCTTGCCAGCACCTAGACGGCTTGGAGAAGAGTTTATGCGGTGATATCTTCAAAAAAGTTTGTGAAGTGACCCGATATTGTTTGTGAGTGGTCTTATACTCACCATCTTCAGAGAGAAGGAAGAGCAACTCTAGTGATCGAGAGAAGTGCTCGTGTGGAGTCGGCTCTATTCATTCAAGTTTTCTCAACATAGATTAGTGAAGACCGGCAAGTCTTCGATACCACGGGAAAAACATCGTTTGTCTCCATTGTGATTTTTATCTCTTGTCTTTATTATTTTCACATTTACATTTCTAGCAATATATTTGTGTAAAATTGCTTAGCTAGAATTGTATTTAGTATTGACATAGCTTTGAGGTGTGTTAGTGAAATCTTGGATTATATCTATTGAATTGTGCTATAATTCTTTAATTAGATCATACTTACTAAAAATGTCAATTGCAGCACACAAAAATTATAAACCTCATATTCACCCTATCTAGTCGGTCATCCTTGATCATACAACGTGGTCAACACAGCAGATGGTGGAGCCGTGGAGGTCGCCCTGTGCACGGATGTTGTGGCCATGGGTGCGTTCTATGCTGACACATACGTTGTATGCGGCTCCGCATGACGTTCGTGGTGAGAAGCGTCACACTTCTACTACTGGTTTCTTGGAAGTGAGATTTTCACAAAGAGGCGACATGGTAGGTGGTCGTGGAGGTTTCTGAGCTCAGACTGACGTCTGGCTGCTCTTTGCCAATGTCTGGCCGCTCCTGCTACACAATCTTTCTTTTATCCTTTAAAATTTTGAGGTGGTGGTGAAAAAGGAATCTTGGATGGTAGAATTTTAGGTGCTTTCGGTAATTTGTGCTTTCTTTTAAACTTTTCAAGCTTCTATTTTGTATGTTGTGTGCAAGAGGTGCTTTTAAATTCAACAGGAATGAAATCCACATTCATTATGAAGAAACTTCATTAGATTTATTTGGATGTGTCATATGAGAGAATTACGCTTCTTCTGTAGAAACGATTAGTACATGAATGGGTACATAATAACTTTTATCAATTTTCGTATTATGATATCTTTTAGTGTGTAACGTTGGATTGATCAGAATGTGGCATTGTATCCTGCAACCTATAGCAGTAAGGTTGCTGACATATGCAGTAACAGGGAGTTGTTGAGTATAGGAAACAAAAGCTTCTTCTCTAAATACCCCACATAAAAAAGGAATACCATATATTATGCTACTATAAAAAAATCGATGACTAAGCTAATTCATAGTACTAAGTTAGTCAAGTAGCCAGATTTCGGTTTCAGAGTTCAGACTTGAGTGGTTCATGGAACACTAAATATAATTCTTTAGCACCTCTTGAGCTCATTTCTATTTACTTTTGAGAAGCATGCAATGAACACTTGTTCACGTGCATAGGTTTAAATTTGTTCATGTTAGCCTTGCACATTATGAAATTCCTGCTGTAGATTATGAAAATCCCGTTGTAGATCCATTGTCCATATTGTTCTTTGCCCGAGACTGTTGTAGGTATTATGTTGCAACATTGATTTGATGTCCTAGATACAGTCAAGGAGATCAGGTTCATGCTAGGAGCATATCATAAAGAGTTCAGTGGATGCATAGATGTTGATCAGATATAGAGAGGCAACAAACATTGCAAAACATGGAAGGCGACTCTTCCATGGAGAGATTGTCATATTACTTGATTACAGTAGTATTAGGCTATCACCTTAATAGTCATTTCATACGTCGCAGAGAAAAAGCTTAACTAATATTTGTTTAGAGCTTGAGACTTGCAAAAGTAAGCATATACATACACACACACACACACACACATTTGTGAAATGTACTTCCTTTCTCGTGTGTGGATCCTAACTATTAGTCAATTAGTTTGTTGGCCATTATTTCAACTAAGCATGTCAATTGTTTGTAGTGGACATAATCAAACAGTAACAAACTTTATTCCTTTGAGCAAGAATGTATAGCCACAACCAAATATCTAGCACACAGTTTGGTGAGCATTATCTCTACCACTCATCTTCACCCACCGACATTGTTTACCTTTCTTTATGCAGAACTTTGGATCTTCATTTACAGGTTGCATTGAAAGACTTGTCTCAAACTTACAAGCTCACTTCTCCATGACTTGATTGAGAAGTCATATCTGATGATTGCTACAAGCGAAGGCCTAAACAACAATGGACAGGGGTAAGAGTACAAATTAACTGTCAGTTGAACAATGCTACTTGCTAGCTTCCACCATAAAAATATTTATGTCTACACATAAATTATCTGAATTCTTATGTTGATGGGATATTTTTGTAGCCTATGTCAGTCTAGGTTTGGGAATGACGAGGCTCATGAACAAGTAGATACTATTTCCTACGTTCTGTTGGAGCATGGTGCAATTGCATCAAGATGGATATCGGTTCGTCGGCTCTTGTATATTATCCTGGGGTGTGGTTGATGGTTCTGGTTCAAAGTACTTTTACATGTAGGTGTAACAAATATTGGTTTAAAATTATGGTGATATTGTAGCCTTGTAGGAGTTGTTAAGAACCTCTATTTAAGGAGATAAAGGCGACCATTATTCGTTGATATTGTTAGCTACCATTCATATGATTCTAACAAGAATTGAGATATTGAGTTATGTATCTATTCCGCAAATAACAGTGAGTTAAGGTGTAAGAAATCGGCTACTAGACTTCTTGAATATGATTTTTTAAAAAAATTACTTATTGGTTAGATAAGAAGAATTGAAGAAAGTGCATTAAGCACTAGATGTTAGTACTTGATCCACTTGTACAAGTGTTTTTGGTTTTGTCTACTTTATTGAACAAATTAGGTATAACTAACTTAAACTTTCAAACGGCGGATGTCTCAGCGGTGATGATGTAACAAAACTTCTCCCTCAACCAATGTCGCATCAACCTGATCAATGTACCACACAACCCATTACGCCTTATTCCAGTCCTAATCCTCTTCCCAGTTCTCTTCTCTTGGAACAAACACAAATCCTCATTAAATGTAACAATACATTTGAATTGATCAATGATAGTATCTGAAAGAAGATTGACTGAAAAAGAGGGAACATGCAAAACGGAGGATAAAATAATAGATGGTGTGCACTCTACATATCCTACACCCTGAATAAGTTGGGATGTTCCATCAGCTGTTTTGGCAGTTTCAAAATGAGTATATGGGGGTGTAAAATGCAAATGCACTAAGTGAATATGTGACATGCTTGGATGCCCTTGAATCTATGATTAAATCAATACGAGAGTGCTTATATGTGGATGCAAATGCATGTGCTTGAGTACCTTCTCCCACGTGGGTGTAGTTGGCAAAGTTACCAAAGGAGATGGAATTATGAGGAGTATCCAATGCATTTCCTTGCTGTCACTTCTCCCATTGCATAGCTTACTCGCCTGTGAGAGTAACAGACATGCTCTCCTCTGTCAAGGCCATATTAGCCCTGGGGCCAACTCGGTCCCTTACTCGACCTCCACAATCTCCACCTCATCCACGATCGCCATGACCTCCACCATGGCCTCCATAATCTACAGTTCAGCCTCCACGATCACCACGACTTCCACCTTGGCCTCCATATCATGGAGAAGGACAAGCATAGCTCAGATGTCCTTTCACCTCACAGTTGTAGCACTCCATATCATCGGGTATAGTATATGTAGACCTAACAGTGTTGTTGTCCCCCATTACTCGTAGTCGAATCTCCTCTTGCACCATAGCCGAAATAGCCTTCTCTATAGTAGGCGAGTTTGCTAAGTGAAACATGACAGCTCTTCTGCTCTCAAACTTTGGGTTCAGTCCCTTTAGAAAATGTGTAACTTGTCTGTGTTACAGCCACACCATGCTAGCCTTAATATCATCAGCATATGTTAACTGCAGTGGATTATAGTGACCTAAGTATGTCCATAGCTGTTGCAACTCACTAGCATACTCTCGGGCGGTCTTTTTCGTCTGCTTGCAGAACCTCTACCTTGCCCTGGACCTCCACCATCATCATCACATTTCCTGCCCCGGAGTAAATGCTGCTCAGCGTCTTTCACATTGCCAGTGCACTTTGCATCATCCCCACCATACTAGCGATGGATGGAGACATCGAAGTTAGCAACCAAGCCACCACCACAGAATTGGTGGTGTTCCACACCTTTCAATCCATGCTCGTCTTGTCCACAGGATCAACACAAGTCTTCTGCAGGTAGTGCTCCACTCCCTTCGTTCTCAGAATTAGCTGAGCCCTTCTAAGCCAACTCAGATAATTCTTGCTCCTATCCAACTTTACATCATTTGTCATCAGCTCTAGCTTTAATTCAGATGACCCTACACCAGCCCTCGGACTTATCATACCCGTCGCTAAAAGATCATGTAACATGCTTCTCATGTCACCTTGCGTGATGAGCGAGGAAGTTGTCTCAATAATTGCCTTCCTCTTCTCTTCTACCACCCTTATTGCAGCTTCTTCCTCCTCCTTCCTCGCAGTCTCAATCTCCTCAGGGGTCATCTTCTCAAACAACCGGAGCAATGCCAATTACTATCAAGATATGCCGCGCATATCTCCCACTATCACAATGATCCTTCACGCATCAACGTTCTGCCAAACCTCGACGACTGCCTTCACAGTTACCCAAATCATGTAGTCTTTTTTCACAGAGAACTCCCTTTTTTCCTTCTCTCACCTCCTTTCTCCTTCGGCCTCCTTTCTTCTTCTTGGTCCAGATCTTTGTTCAGATCCAAAACCTCCCAACTTCTCACCTCCTTTCTCCTTCGGCCTCTCCAAAACCTCCAAGGTGATCAGATCCAGAGATCTCCTCCTTTCTCCTTTGAAAGCAGCTGAGGATGGCGATGGCGACCCCTACCCGAGGCGATGGCGACCTCCTCTGCTCCCAAGGCGACCGAGGATGGCGGTGACGACCTCCTCTGCTCCCAAGGCGACTGAGGATGGCGGTGACGACCTGAGGCGAACGGCCCCAAGCGGCGACAGTGGCCCGCGTGCTTGTCGGTCCGCCAAAGACGCCCGGCGACCGAGCGGCTACTGCCGCCGTGGTGGTGAGGCGATGTTGAAAACGATGACCGGCGGCGATGGCGACGGTGGATCGTGACGACAACGGTGATGGTGGTGGATAGCGGTGTCGGGTGGCTAGGGTTCGACGACGACGACGGTGGTGGATCGGGCAAGCTTTAATACCATGTAGAATAATTGTGTGTGTCTCTCGTATGATCCCCACACTCTTTATTTATAGTCTAAACATTGAATCCGACTCTAACACAAGATTAAATCCGAATCTAATATGGCTCCTTACTATATCCTAATACTAACTCACCAACAAGCGCAGAGGTCGAAGATGAGCATCATTTGGTTGGTTGCGCTTAACCGATGTTAGACTGCTGATCATCTTCACAAAAGAGGTTTGCGACGCCCAGCACAATGCCCCTTGTGTTTGCAAGAAGAGGACACGATCAATCATCTGTAGTAGGTTGTGTGTTTTCAAGGCAGGTTTGTCAGTCTGTCTTCAGCAGCATTGGGGAGATACATGACTGGTGGATAGCAAGTTCAGCAGTGGTGAGGCAAGCAAAAACTCATCATCTTGGCAAGTTTGTTGATTTGGAAGCATTGTTATGCACTGGTTTTCAAACGGTGCCCAACTTAATATTCAGTAGGTCTTACACCAAATTCAAACTGAAAAAGCATGGATTGGAGGCTGGCGAGAACGGAAGAGCTGGATAAGTTGATCAAGGTCGACGTCTAGACCATCTTTAGTTGCTCAAGTTGTTGTCTGGTTGTTATAGTGCAAATGTGCAATAGGGGTGAATCCTTTCATGTAACCTGGGGTTGTAAGTATAACCTTGCTTTGTCGTGCGATGGAGCAGTTGTTTTCTTCTACTCCGCTCCGTTTTTAAATACATGACGTTTGACAAGCGTGCGATCAAATTTATATAACTTTGACCATTACTTTTTATATGATTTTGTTAGTAAAAATTACAAACTTATTATATTATGAAAATATTTATCATGACAAATCTAATGATACTATTCACTCATGATCAATCTAAATAGTTTTTCATATATTATTAGTCAAAGTTAGATAAGTTTGATATTAATCGAATGATACTCAGCTCTCTTGCGTATTCTCAAAACCGAAGTTGAGAAGAGAAGGTGCATTACTCACCTTCTAGAGTATCAGTCATGACATCTATGGATATGTAATCAACCTTTAGCTTCTCTGCTATTAGAAATACGAAATTTATATGATAATATTAGTGTAGGAATGTAGAGCACATAATAAAATAATCTTCAAAGAAAATGCTAGAATAATCTTCAAAGAAAATGGCTGAATGGGGGCTGATCGCACTTATGTTTCTCTAAATAGCACCGAAGGCACTAACATCGGATCCTCCGTAAAATAACCCTCCCTTTCCTGTCAAAGATTTCCACCTAGAGGCAAATTAATTCCCATAAAAATATCTACGCAATCAATAGGTGGTCATAGAAAAACTTACGACCATAAGATGATCGTAGTAGGACTTACAATCAATAAGTGGTCACAGAAAAACTTACGATGGTCTCAAAATAACTTACAACCACTATGTGTGTAGGTATGTTTAAAGGTTGTATAAGAGACATTATTATCTATAATAATAAATATTACAGATAAATAACTTAATTAATTTATAATTGTTATATCCTCTTCACACGTAAAAAACAACTATGTGTTAGTTTGGAGTCGGAGGAGGATCATAACAGCACAAAAGAAACAGCCTGTGGGATGTTATTTCCATCACTCCGCCTACCAGTATCAGTTTGACATATTGTAGACGGACCCAGATGCTTTGCAGTAAATGCATAAGACACCGTGTGAACAGTGTCATACTGCAGTACTGTAGCGAAACAACACATCGACGGCGCGAAAAGCAAGGAACCGAACCGCCGTAGTGAACACTGTAGCAACAGTACCATGATGATAGATCTCATTCTTCCCTTTTCGATTGGATGCCTGGAATAGGTTCTAATTCCTGTGCACTGTAGCACCTCTGCATTAAGAGCAGCAATTATGAGGATCCACATCCCATCGCAGATAGTTGGCGCACCAAACAATCGGAGACATGTAGAAGAGATCTACGATGTGCATGTAGAAGAGGCTGATCCATCTCAAACAATTTGTATAACTACACACTGTATATGAAAAACCAAGCTAGAAGTTTGTAACGGTAGCACAGTGGGTACTGAAACCCATTAGTTTATTTTCACAGTTCAATGTAATATAGTGAGATCATACTGACATCGAGCTGCAGTATGCCCAACTAACATGTTCCATCTGTGGCCACTATTAAGAGCAAAAAAATGGGAACTTTTCTCGTTTTATTCCTCCTTTTCCATGCAGCGATAGCCATCAATGGCGAAGCCACATGCACACCTCTAGGGTTTATAGACCCATGGATTTCCTTTTTTTCAATTCCTTATGTGAGGTTAGGCGTACACGTAAGAACTCTATGCAAGACTATTAGGATGAGATTGAAATCCTAGATACGGCGTTGGCATCCATGTGACTAGGGATGGCAATTGTGCCCGATTATCCGCGTACCCGCGGACGAATACCCTAATGGAGGCGGGTATGGACGTCTTTCTTTGCCCACAGGTATAAAAATGGGCACAATTTCTTACCCATCGGGTAAACTGGCGTGGGCATGGGTAAGCTCCACCCGTGTCCGCTTCACCCGATTACCCGCGATCTACACTGATAGGTGGGACCCTCACTGAGTAAAAACTAAAACCCTATACCTCGCTTCCCACAATCCCACTTCCAGCCGCCAAACCTCCTCCTGGGCTCCCAAATCCCACTCCTCCCATCGCTCTTCCTCTTCCTCCCACTAGATCTCCTCCTGGGCTCCCTTCCCGGCCAACCACGCCTCCTGGCCGCCGCCCTCCTCCAGGTCCACCGCGTCCTCCTCCCGGCCGTCCTCCTCCCGGTCCACCACCTCCTCCTGGCCGCCGCCCTCCTCCTGGTCCACCGCCTCCTCCCGGTCGTCGCCCTCCTCCCAGTCCACCGCGTCCTCCTTCCGGTCCACCGCGTCCTCCTCCCGACATGCCTCCTCTCTCCTTCGATGCGATGTGTCGGCCAGGCCAGGCCGGGACGCTAGGGCAGCGGGTGTCTGGCTTGCTGGTGTCTGGCTTTGCGCAAGACGCAGACGGCATTTAAGCCGCCGCCACCGCAACGAGGAGGACTGGAGGAGGAGGAGGAGGCAAGCAAGGAGCAGCGACCTCATGGCGTCGGTTGGCGGGAAGGGAAATGGAGATTATAATTAGCTAGATGTGGGTTAATTGAGGGGTGGTTAATTGTTAATTATTTATTGCTGCTTTTTTATTTATTTGAATGGGGGATTGGCTGGCTGCGTTTTTCCCGAAAAAAAGGGGGCAATGGTGACCAGTGGCAAGTAAGTTATGTGTGATGAGTATGCCCGTGGGCGATGGGTACCCACGGGCGGTAGTGCACTGTTCGCAGGTAAACGGGCATGCCCGCGGGCGACGGGTACTCACGGGCGACGGGCATGGACGAGGTTCTTCGCCCGTCGTCCTTCATGCATACCGTAGGGAAAATTGGGTCGCAGAGCATGGGTATATCGAAGACTACCGCATTCTGCTGCTTGATTGCCATCCCTATATGTGACTACAATGCTCTGCACCCTAAAATCACGCCCAATCCAGTGGCCTTATGGCAAGTACCCACAATGCCAAGCGATAGAGATAATGGCTACCATATGACAAGTATGCGCTCTTACCATTTTTGGTGTGGTGGGGGGTTGTTTTTGCCACTAATTAGGCCACACATCTCCTCTTTTGTCATTTGTATTTTGTTATTGCCACGCTCGAAGATAGGATACTACCCATTCATCTAGTATCGTCTCTACTCTCCTGTGTTGTTTAACACCGTCTCTCATCACCGTTTTCTCTCTAAGACTGTGTTTGACGTTGCGATGGCTTTTTTTTTAAAAAAAAAACTTTTATTTTTGTACTTTTGGATATAGCAACTACTTTAAAAGTTTCCTTTGGATTTTGATAAAAAGCCTTTAACAGCAACCGCAAAATGACACAGCAGAGAGGCTATGTAAGAAAAAATTGCCTGAAATCATCGAAGTGAGGTACAACCAAAAAGACCCCAAACAAAGGCCCAAAAAAATAATAAAGTCCATTTCAAAGGCCTGCGAAGGCCCACTTGTCAGCCCAAAAAGCCCACCAACTCAAAACCCTAATAACCCTACCTCCCCTAGTCCCCTCCCCTCCCCTCTCTATATAGCTCGCGCCGCCACCCTCCTTCCCGAGCCAGCCGGCGGCGGACGAGGTAAGGAGCAGAAGAAGAAGCGAGACCTCGCGAAACCCTAACGCCGCCGCAGCCATGGTGAGTACCCCAGTCCTTCTAGATCCTTCCAGACCCTCCTAGAACGCTCTTAGCCGAACACTGACGCCCGCTGTTGTTGTTTCTGGCGCGACCGCAGGGTATCGACCTCGTCGCCGGCGGGAGGAACAAGAAGACGAAGCGCACCGCGCCCAAGTCTGACGATGTCTACCTCAAGCTCCTCGTCAAGGTATGCTATGCGACACCCTCCCCGTGCCATCTGATAGGCTCTGCTTCTGTGTAAGATGTTGGCTTGGTAGATCTGTATGCGCTTGTGCTGTTGGTTCATGAAAATGCCCTGTGATTTGTACTCTGTTCCTATTAGTTCAACTTTAGCTGCATCTGCTTGAAGCTTAGTATATTCGGGTGATAACCATGTGAACTTTACTAGTTTAGCAAGATTTCCATGTAATGGCAAATGAAATTATGTTTTTTGGGTTCATTTCGTGTGGTTAGATGTAGTTTGTGTGACTGTTTTGTGGATGCTGTGAGATTTTTAGGTGGGATTGATGAGTAGTACCGGGGAATGCTGTTTAGGTTTGTAACTTTATATGGTATGGTTCTGAGTGCTGATTAGTGTATTTTGCTGGAGTGCAGCTGTACCGTTTCCTGGTGAGGAGGACCAAGAGTAAGTTCAATGCCGTCATCCTCAAGAGGCTCTTCATGAGCAAGACCAACCGCCCACCGCTCTCCCTGCGCCGCCTCGCCAACTTTATGAAGGGAAAGGTTTGTAAACCCTTTTCACTGTCTGTTGCCCAAACTGTAGTGGAACATGCAGCTCTGCTTCTTGGTGTGTTGTAGTTTATACAACTCCGTAGTGCCAAATGAAAAGGGATGTAAGATGAACAGATGATGAAACTGGGTGCATATTTAATTCTGGTTTGGTTGATTTTGTTTGGTGATGCTCATACACAATTGTTTGGGGACAGGAAGAGAAGAACATTGCTGTGATTGTTGGTACGGTCACAGATGACAAGAGGATCCAAGAGATCCCAGCAATGAAGGTTACCGCCCTGAGGTTCACAGAGACAGCGAGGGCAAGGATTGTCAATGCTGGTGGGGAGTGCCTCACATTCGACCAGCTTGCTCTCCGTGCTCCGCTTGGGGAAAACACGGTATGCTTCTTTTTTGCTTGCACTTTTGATTTATATCTATGTGTGTACTGTGCAATTGCTTGGATTTGATATGGGTTAGCTCTGTTCAGAACTTTCATCTATTGCAAGAATTTAGAAAGTGATGCCTTTGCGTTTGTTTTGGTTAGGTACTGGTCTCTGTAACCTTACTATATTGCTCAAGTGATTTCCAGCCATGCTTTGTTCATGCTTTTGTTTTTACAACGCATTAGATATGGATAGATGCCAAATGCTTCCATTAAGACAATGTTACTTATTTAGAATCTTTGGGGCTGTTTGGTTTGCTACCCTTGCAAGCCAAACCAAATATTGGTAACGCCAACGAAAATGGTTGCTGTTTGGTTTGCTACCAATTTGGTAACACCCACGAAAATTTGGTTATGCCAACAAAATCCAATGTCACACGCGAGCAATCCGAGGGTGAGGAAATCACTCGCCAAAATGTTGTCTTGGCCACGATCCAAACAACGTTCTTTTTGCCATTATTTGGTTTTGCCTAGGTTTTGGTTATGCCAAAATTTTGGCTTAGCTCATTTTGGCCATCGACCAAATAACCCCTTTTGTGTGTCATAAACTGCTTGGATCTATTTAGTCTGCACTGTTTGGAAGGACAAAAGTGTGGAATATTTATTACTCACAGGACTGATATCTTTTCCTGGTAGTATTCAATCATTAGGGTTTTCAAGTAATCATTTTTGTCGAGTGGGTACAATACCAAAATCCTGTTTTTGACCAAGTAGGGCTATGCTGCTTTCTGTTTAGGAAAAGGTTATTAGTACTTAACACTGATGTCTGATGTTGTCTCTCTGATGATGTAAAATTGTTCTCATTGAATTTTTTTTTTTGAAAGTTACCATCAGCTGGTTTGAACAAGTTCCTATTGTTGGTTTTGATTCTATTTTGGGTTCCCAGTGATGGTTTACATTAACCATGCTAATACTGATGTCCTTTGACGAGTAAAATATTTTACTGAGGGAGCCATTCGTCTAGTTCTTCCTTTTGACTTGCAAGAACATTGAATTCTCTTTTGTTTTTTTCTTGTGGAAATGTTGTGCAGTAGCATGTTGTTGGATTTTGCAATGATGATACTTTTTAACCCAGCTCTATGAGACTTTCCTTTGTGGGTTGTCGTGGATCTGAACTTATCCTTTGTATCTGAGCTCAATCAAGAATTTCTTTGATTTTATTCAAGTATTTTTACTGATGTCCTTTGACGAGTAAAATATTTTACTGAGGGAGCCATTCATCTAGTTCTTCCTTTTGACTTGCAAGAACATTGAATTCTTTTTTGTTTTTTCTTGTGGAAATGTTGTGCAGTAGCATGTTATGTTGATTTTTGCAATGATGATACTCTTTAACCCAGCTCTATGAGACTTTCCTTTGTGGGTTGTCACGGATCTGAACTTATCCTTTGTATCTGAGCTCAATCAAGAATTTCTTTGATTTTATTCAAGTATTTTTACTGATGTCCTTTGACGAGTAAAATATTTTACTGAGGGAGCCATTCATCTAGTTCTTCCTTTTGACTTGCAAGAACATTGAATTCTTTTTTGCTTTTTCTTGTGGAAATGTTGTGCAGTAGCATGTTGTGTTGATTTGTGCAATGATGACTCTTTAA
The DNA here is from genome assembly GCA_036346405.1 of Phyllostachys edulis. Taxonomy (NCBI): domain Eukaryota; kingdom Viridiplantae; phylum Streptophyta; class Magnoliopsida; order Poales; family Poaceae; genus Phyllostachys; species Phyllostachys edulis. Next base: position 5,089 of record JAYEVD010000629.1, on the reverse strand, counting down.
CCCAGCTCTATGAGACTTTCCTTTGTGGGATGTCGCGGATCTGAACTTATCCTTTGTATCTGAGCTCAATCAAGAAATTCTTTGATTTTATTCAAGTATTTTTACTGATGTCCTTTGACGAGTAAAATATTTTACTGAGGGAGCCATTCATCTAGTTCTTCCTTTTGACTTGCAAGAACATTGAATTCTTTTTTGTTTTTTTCTTGTGGAAATGTTGTGCAGTAGCATGTTGTGTTGATTTGTGCAATGATGACTCTTTAACCCAGCTCTATGAGACTTTCCTTTGTGGGATGTCGCGGATCTGAACTTATCCTTTGTATCTGAGCTCAATCAAGAATTTCTTTGATTTTATTCAAGTATTTTTACTGATGTCCTTTGACGAGTAAAATATTTTACTGAGGGAGCCATTCATCTAGTTGTTCCTTTTGACTTGCAAGAACATTGAATTCTTTTTTTGTTTTTTCTTGTGGAAATATTGTGCAGTAGCATCTTGTGTTGATTTTTTGCAATGATGACTCTTTAACCCAGCTCTATGAGACTTTCCTTTGTGGGTTGTCGCGGATATGAACTTATCCTTTGTATCTGAGCTCATTCAAGAATTTCTTTGATTTTATTCAAGTATTTTTACTGATGTCCTTTGATGAGTAAAATATTTTACTGAGGGAGCCATTCATCTAGTTCTTCCTTTTGACTTGCAAGAACATTGAATTCTTTTTTTTTCTTGTGGAAATGTTGTGCAGTAGCATCTTGTGTTGATTTTTGCAATGATGATACTCTTTAACCCAGCTCTATGAGACTTTCCTTTGTGGGTTGTCGCGGATCTGAACTTATCCTTTGTATCTGAGCTTAATCAAGAATTTCTTTGATTTTATTCAGTATTTTTACTGATGTCCTTTGATGAGTAAAATATTTTACGGAGGGAGCCATTCATCTAGTTCTTCCTTTTGACTTGCAAGAACATTGAATTCTTTTTTGTTTTTTTCTTGTGGAAATGTTGTGCAGTAGCATGTTGTGTTGATTTTTGCAATGATGACTCTTTAACCCAGCTCTATGATATTTTCCTTTGTGGGATGTCGCGGATATGAACTTATCCTTTGTATCTGAGCTCAATCAAGAATTTCTGTGATTTTATTCAAGTATTTTTTTTGTTGCAACAAGTTGCCATGGCGCCAAAATGAACCCAGCCAGCATACGATCTCTGCACTATCTGCAATGAAGATACCTTTACTCAGCTCATTATGAGACTTCCCTTTGTGGGTTATTTGGGATCTGAACTTGCCCTTATACCCTAGCAGACTTGTTTGAAAACACCACAATCATCTGTCCTAATGTTAGCAGGCTAGGTGAAATTACATCATGCACTGTAAATTTGGGTAGAGAAAGATGATTTTACTGTTCTCTTTGTAGTTTCCCTAGGGGTACATTATTTTGGCTTTGAAAATTGATGAAAGTCATGAAACTGATGCTCCAAACCTGCTTCTTTCTTACCATACATTTCCCCCTTAGAATAAAAAATGAATTTATTTGGCAATCTTGCCCTACTTCACTGCAGAACCTCTTGAGGGGACCCAAGAATGCCCGTGAGGCTGTGAGGCACTTCGGCAAGGCTCCTGGTGTGCCGCACAGCCACACGAAGCCATATGTGCGCTCCAAGGGAAGGAAGTTCGAGAAGGCTCGTGGGAGGAGGAACAGCCGTGGATTCAAGGTTTAAGTAAGTCGGCCTCTGTTTGTGCTTGTTGCCATCGAGGCATTGTGCGACCGTTCTGTTTGAGCAATCGACAGTAATTAGTAATCACCTTCTACTGAGAGTAGCACATATTTTGAAAGATATTTCCAAGGATTCTTAGCAGTGTCAACTGTGAGTTTGTGAGCATGAAGACAATGTTTTGTTGCACCTTATCAGAGCTTGAAATTTCCTCATATGGTGATGGTAAATCTGACATGTGATTTCACTTAACATGCTGTGATGGGAAATGTTTGGTTTATGTTACTTGCATGCTTGGTTTTGTTTGTTTGTCTGGCGCTATTTGTGAAGCTAACGCTTGAAACGATTCATATTAACTCTTCAGTAGATTGTAAACCGACAAGGCTTTTAAAGAGATGCAATATCCCCAAATCCGGATGCATAAGCGACAGAACATTTCACAATGTTATTAAAGCAATGCAATGTCCCCAAATCCGTATGCTTATGCACACACCATGCGGTATACGGATTCTTGCACTCTAATTATATGCACAAGCATCAAATCAGGAATTATATGCACAAGCATCAAAGCTGTGATGCATGAAACAACTGCTGTCGCCACTTTCGACACTGTCATTACCACCGCTATAGTCTTGGTATATGTGGCAAAAGTCCACAAATTTATCAGGTGGGTTGCTCCGCAAAGAACAATGAAAGCACCAAACTGTATGAGCACCCATCGGTAAGGGAAGAACGCTGACTTCTTAACAAAGCACATGAGCTCCAAAGGGATCGAGAAGTACGCAAGTGCGATAAAGAAGTCAGATATGTACTGATACTTCACAAGGAGATCATCTGCCTGCCAGAGTGGCTCAATGCAATCGCAACCATCCATCTGCTAACAGCAAAAAGGGTTACCGGAGAGCTGCAGTTCTTGAAACCAGCACCACCACAATCGCACCTGTGAGAACATAACATCAAACTTTTACTCAACTTAACTTGAAAACTAGTCTCATAAAAACCATGAAAAGTGAGCAACTTCCAAACTGCATGAAGAATATGTTAGAATAGCATGAGCTGATGAGCATGGACTGACCCAAACCATACATCCATGAGCAAACTTGCATATGACAAATTCTAATTGAGCTAAGCTAGGAAAAGTAGTAAAATAAAATCAAGATCAACAGAGCAAGCAAAAAGAACAACAGGCATATGTAAGATTGGCAGTCACATACACGCACTGACACACCCAATAGACATGATATGCATATAAAGCATAAACATAATGATCATATCTAACTTCTGTCATTTGCAATAACTAAGAACAGAGTGTTAGGCCAAATTCCAACCAAAACAGCAATGACTAAACTCTAGCTCGCACAAGCGCCTCATAGATTAGTAACAACGAATCTGCAACCTGTCCAAGCATGAACACATGCACGAATTGGTTGAGAATAAGCAAGATCGCTCCTAAATTGAGTGAAAGCAAAATGGACTTAACCAAGGCTTACCAAGAAATACTAACCTGGATCTCCAAGGAGGACTAGACTGCACTACGCGTTGCAACAGCTTGAGCTCTAGCACGGTAGGCAATAATCCACTACAACAACAGCGCGAAATGCAATAAAGGAGGCAGCTTCACCTTCACTCCCTCCCAATCGCACCAAAACCTCGTCAAAAGCACCAAAAAACCGTGCCTATTCCAGCACAACCAAATCAAGAACCGCACGGCACCAAGAAACCACCGAAAAAACCGGCGAAAATCACAAGCTCTCGCTTCAAATCGAAGCAAGAGCTAGCTGCTCAGCTCGGGTGTTGACCTGAACCGAGGAAACGAACGGCGAGAGCTCCCGGTTCGCTCTGCTCTTGCCGCAGCTGCCGCGATTGGGTTCCATGTTGGACACAGTGGGAGCAGTGAAGAACGATGCGACTGTTTTCGGAGCTGCAAGTGATTAAAAAAAGCGTATTTTTGGTTTTGGTTGGAACTTGGATGTGAGAGCGAAGACACGACACTCCGCCGTTAATTGCAAGCATTGGGTTCCATGTTGGACACAGTGGGAGCAGTGAAGAACGATGCGACTGTTTTCGGAGCTGCAAGTGATTAAAAAAAAGCGTATTTTTGGTTTTGGTTGGAACTTGGATGTGAGAGCGAAGACACGACACTCCGCCGTTAATTGCAAGCAGAGGATAGTTAATAGAGTATACTAATGGCTCTCTTTGTTCAGTATAGGATATATAATATAAAGTACCATAATGTTTTTGTCGTATTTTTTTAGATAATGAAAGAGAAAAAACTCTCTTGGTCTTTGCATCAAAGATACACATAATCCATTTTTATTACGGCGATAATAGTTCTAAGATGAGCAAAGAGTTTAAAAAGTGGCGCGAAGCCTTACAACGAGAGGAAAACTAAAATTTAAGCTTAATCACTATAAATCATGTGACTAAACCGCCATCCATAAATTGTTAAAAGTTGCTTCGCCACAAGCTCCAACCTGGCGCTTCCGGTCAATATGACATCCTTCTGGGCTGATTTTTACAAATTTGTCCAAGCTCTCAGCCAGCACTCACTCAAGAGGATAACCTGTAAAGGATTAGTGACAATTTTTTTGGTCAAGAACTATCTCATTCCGACATAACCAAATAGAACAACATAAGACACTAGCTCCCACTAGGAGTAGTGACTTTAATTTTTTTTGGAATATCGGCTAACCAATTCCCAAACATATTAGCAATACTTACAGGAGGAGATAAGTTAAACACACAGTGAACAACCCACCGTACAAGTTTTGCAAAGGGACAATCAATAAACATATGTTGAATTATTTCTTCTTTAAGACAAAAACAACACTGTTTGCTTCACCTCCAATTTCTTTTGACCAGATTATCTTTAGTTAAGACTACCCCTCTTTTGAGATACCATAGAGATTTTTTTCACTTTTAATGGAATTTTAACGAACCAAAAAAAATCCTTACTTGGGGCTCCATTAGTTCCACTTAGGGCCATATAGAAAGACGGTACCATGAACAGACTAGATTTAGTCAAATTCCATCTAAAAACATCTTTTTAAGAGCTCAATTGTAAGTTAACAATTCTCTGAATTAACTCATTCCAAGCCCGCAACTTAGGCCCGATGATAGGTCTTCGAAAGGAAATATGTAAAGGAATCGATCTCATAATATTTGCCACAGTATCATCCTTTCTCCGTACCACATTATAAAGAAGCGGATATTGACCGTTCAATGGAGAGTCTCATAACCAAATATCTTCTCAAAACCTAGTTTATGCTCCATTTTAACTCGGAATGAACCAAAATAAAAAAAAATGTTCTTTAGTTTTCATTAAACCCGACCAAAAATAAGAGGTCCCAGGTTTATTAACCACCTGTGAAAGGCTCTTCTCCC